>PVIR01025774.1:0-24573 GCA_004026965.1 Petromus typicus | reverse complement strand
CTCAGTGTGTCCAGCATCTGCCTTGCAAGGGCACGGTCTTGAGTACGATCCCTGGTAGCCGCATATAACAATCCTCCGCATGACAGCTCGTGTTCTGATACCCCAGCACTCGGGAGGCAGAATCAGGATTATTGCTGTGAGCTCTAGGCTCACCTGGGCTACTTACATAGTGAGCTCAGGGCCAGCCTGAATTACAAAGCAAAACCCTATCTCCAAAAAAAAAAAATAATAATAATAATAATAATAATGATGATGATAAAAAGAAAAGGAGAAATTTCTGATTTTTCAGAAAAATGAGTGGGTGTCACTTGGACCAGCCCAGCCTGCCGTGTTTCAGTGCGACGTTTGCGAGTGTGATTCACTAGTCCCTGGGCACGGGGCAGAGCTTCAATCCAGAGGGTATCACCTTGTGTGACCTTGAGCTGATGGCAAGCTGTGTGTGTGTGTGTGTGTGTGTGTGGTTTATAGCAGCTGACAGACTGCCACTGAGCTGGTGCAAACTGTCACCAGAACTTGCCTCTATGGCTACCTCTCGTTGAGTTTCTATAGCAGAAACATTCATCGAGCGTTTGGGGGACCCACGCTTGTCATGTTTGCCTCTTCTGGGTAGCTCCAGTGTAGACTGGTTCCACTTGTGCTTTCTCGACTTCAGGATGGTACAGAAGTGATAGTGTTCCAGGAGAAACTTTAGCGCACATGCCAAATGAGGATCCTCTCCCAGTCTGGGGTGGGCGGACGAGCTTGCATCTTGATTCCAGAGCTGCGTTTTGATCACATCTCTGGTTAGTCTGCTTTCTGTTACTGTGACAAAGTACTCGAGACAATCACCTTATCAAGAAGAAAGGTTTTGTTCGGGCTCATGGATTTTGAGGTTTCACTCCATGGTCGCTTGGCCTCAGCACCTTTGAACGTGCTGTGAGCAGAGCATTACGGTGGCGTCATGGAGGAGACAGCATGGCTGACCTCATGGGAGACAGGAATCCAAGAGACAAACGGGAAAGGGCTGGGGTCCCAATATCTCTCGTCTTATATTTCTTCCTTTCTCTTCTGGCTTGACCCCAAATCGGGAGTCCCCTCTAGCCATGTCCTGTCTGTTAACCAAGCATATTTGAAACCTGCAGCGCTCTGGGGCCATTTAGGTGCTGGTGCAGGCACTTGCACATGCGCATGCGCACACGCACGTATCCGCGTCTGTCATGTGACCTCACCCACCACGGCTTTCTTCACCCTGCAGGTTTCTCCCACTCGGCCTTCACGTTTGGGATTGAGAGCCACATCAGCCAGTCCAACATCAACGGGACGCTGGTGCCACCAGCTGCCCTCATTTCCATCCTACAGAAAGGACTGCAGTATGTGGAGGCTGAGATCAGCATCAACGAGGTAGGTGGGTCCCGGCTGCGCAGAGCCCTCGCACGTGGCACGAGCCCGTGGCACAGGGGGCGACTTCCCAGAGCGTGTCCGCGTTCTCTTCACTTTGTGTTCCTCTCCATGCAAGTGGGGAGTGACGCTCAAGTCCCTGCAGTAGCTGCAGTTTTCCAGCTGCTCCTGGCAGGATCGGAGATCGGAGCCAATCTGACAGAGGACATAACAGTAGAGCACCCCAGAGACATACAGGGTGACCCTCGGGTGAGGGCGAGGATGGGGTGGTAACAAAATCCCCCGTGGATTCACTGCCGGGCCCTTCCACCTGCGGCAGTGTAGCCGTGGAGTATTGCGCTGACTTCCTACCTCATTTGAGAATTGCTGGACTGGGGATTTACCTCAGTGGTTCTGGCATCAGCCTGGCAAGCTCATAGTCCCAAGTTGGATCCGATAACCACATTCAGCAACGCCAGACATGGTGGCTCACACCTTTAATCCCAGCATTCAGGAGGCAGAGGCAGGAGGATTTCTGAGTTTGAAGCTCGCCTGGGCTACATAGTGAGCTCAGGACCAGCCTGAACCACAAAGTGAGACCCTGTCTTAAAAAAAAAAAAAAAAGTTGAGAATTGCTTGTCTGAGATCGGAAGTGCTCCTCTCACCCTGCTGGCTCTCCATGACCCAGGAGTCCATGGCCTCTTACCCTGATCAGACTCACATCCCAGAAATCCTCCTGCCTCTGCCTCCCAAGTGCTGGGATGACAGGTGTGAACCACCACGCCCGGCACTGTGGTATGTGCTACTGGTTGCTGCTGGGTGTGAGTCTCCACACCCAGTATTGTATGTGGTTACCGGGGATCGAACCCGGGTCCTTGCACTTGCAAGACAGGCACCGGAACCACCTAGCTAAATCCCCGGCCCACATCTGTCTCATCTGCCTGGAAGCATTCATGATGCTGACTTCCCCGGTCCCAAGGCTGTTATGTCTAGAGTCAAATGAAAGGTGTCTTGTTTCCGGTCATTAGGAGTGAGGGCAGACAGACTGACAGAAAGTATTTTTACTGCTGTGGCAGTGACTGCGTTTTGGGAGTGCGGTCGTCCATTGGGCTGGGGCTGTGTGAGGGTGGAGATGGTAGGGCAGCCTGCCGATGGCGGACACAGGCGGTGAGGAGGTCCTGCTGTGTTGCTTGGCGTTGTCTTTCTTATGCCAAGCGCCATATTGTAATCCGGACGGAAGGCACACCCTCCTGGATTTTTAAGCGTGCGTGGAAACACTTCTGTGAGTAGGTGGGAGGTAGAAATGCAAAGGATACTCAGAAGCCTGGGAATCGGAACCACGTGGTGTTATCCCTGGCAGGTGTACAAAGGCTCTATTTAATCTACACTTGGGATCCAGGGAGTGCTTTCAAAAGTAACGCCCAGGTCCTAGCTTCTGAAATGTGACGTGCCAGGCGCCCAGCTCGGAATGGTGTGTCACCCTCACTTGTGATAGGTGACTCCAAGCCACCCCCCCCCCCACGTAGATGGTGCCCGCCGCAGCGTTCGGTCACGGCTGGCGCTGTCCGTCCTGTGCAGCATCCGGGCGTGTCTGCAGCAGCCCGACCCCCGCTGCTGTGCGGCACTAGGGCCCGGTGGTCCGCACGCTGAGCAGCGGCCCCGAGGGAGGGCAGAAGCACCCCCTTAGATGGCATTTCCCGCCCTCGTTCTGCCCTGTCACTCACGGCCGGCCCCGCTTCCTGCGCCAGGATGGCACGGTATTTGACGGCCGCCCCATAGAGTCCCTGTCGCTGATCGACGCCGTGATGCCCGACGTGGTGCAGACGCGGCAGCAGGCCTTCCGGGAGAAGCTGGCTCAGCAGCAAGCCAGCGCCGCGGCGGCTGCAGCGGCTGCAGCAGCCGCCGCGGCAGCGGCCACCACGACCTCGGTAGCGACCACGACGCCCACCACAACGACCACGTCGGCAGCCACGACGGCCCCCGCAGCTGTCTCTCAGCAAAACCCACCAAAGAACGGAGAGGCCACGGTGAATGGGGAAGACAAGGGGACCCATACGATGAGTGAGTCCGAGCTCCTGGGCTTGGTGGGCGCGGGGCGGGGGGTCAGCCGCAGGGGAGCCGAGGTGACCTCCGGGGACTTCGCGGCCACAGGCGCAGGCAAGGGGAGGCAGCCTCCCGCCTGGTCCCTTAAATACCCCAGGAGCTGAGCCCCTCTTGGATAACTGCCCAAGAATATTTGGCGAATCAGTCGGAACCTGGATTCCTACACAGACGACGTGGCTCCGTATTGACACACTGCTGTATAGCTACCAAGGGACTCTGGTTCAGGGTGCAAATTCAAAGAATACATGTACACACGTGTGTGCGTGCGTGTGCGCGCATGTGTGTGTATGGGTCTGTGTGCGTGTAGTAGGTACGTGTCCACAAGAGGTCACGCGTGCCTATGTGTGGGTGTGGGTATGTGCATGCATGTGTGTGCCTGTTCTTCCTTCCTTGGAAATTACTTCCCTTCAAGCCATCACACCCCGAGAGACCCTCACAAGTGGGGAGAGCGTGGCTTTTGCAGGCAGCGCAGTGACTCTGGGGAGGGCTGGAATACGCGAGCCGCCTTCTCTGCCTCTGCGGAATTGGAAACACTGTCTTTTTTTTTTTTTTTTTTAGTTTTTTTGAGACAGGGTCTCACTTTGTAGTTCAGGCTGGTCTTGAACTCGACAATCCTGTTTTTGCCTCCCACGTGCTGGGAGTACAGGCGTGAGCCACCACGTCCTGCAGTGTGGTATGTGGTACTGATTGCTGCTGGGCGTGAGTCTCCACGACCGGCACTGTGGTATGTGGTTACCGGGAATCGACCCCGGGCCCTTGTGCTTGCAGTGCAGGCGCCGGAATCACTGAGCTAAATCCCCGGCCCCAACCTCTATTCTTTTTGCACATTGAAGTAGGAGTCATACTATCTCGACCTTCTACCAATGGACACTCTTTTTCTTCCTAGGGCTTTTCACCAACATCCTTTACAGGAAAGATAATATAATGGAAGGAAGAGTGCTAGCCCGTGCCGTAAACGTGACCGCACGGAGCTGTGGTCACCTGTCTGATAGTCAGGCCGCCCTGTGTTTGTTGCTGTCGTGGGACGCCCGAGGCTGAGTGTTTTATAAAGAGAGCCTAGTTCCTTCGCTGACAGTTGTGGAGGCTGAGGCAGGGTGTTCTGTTCTCCCTGCCTGAGCCTGTGTGTTTGCATGTCGACGACAGATAATCACTCGAAGCCCATGGAGATAGATGGGGAAGTTGAAATCCCACCGAGCAAAGCCACCGTCCTCCGGGGCCACGAGTCCGAGGTATTCATTTGTGCCTGGAATCCTGTCAGCGATCTGCTAGCTTCCGGGTGAGGATTTCGGGACGGGGCCTGCGGGGTCCTGGGGGGCGGAGTGCGTGGCCGGCGTTCCCGCGCCTCCGGGTGGGTGAGCTCAGCCGGTACCGACTCTGGAGCGCAGCCTGCCTGCTGCTTTCTGCAGATCCGGCGACTCCACCGCCAGGATATGGAACCTTAACGAGGGCAGCGCTGGGGGCTCCACGCAGCTCGTGCTGAGGCACTGCATCCGCGAGGGGGGCCACGACGTGCCCAGCAACAAGGACGTCACGTCGCTGGACTGGAACGTAAGCGTCTCCCGCCACCGAGAGGGTTGCCGCATGGACACGGAGACCGAGGGACCCCAGGGCGGTGGGGCACGCTTGTAACCTCAGCCCCCCGGGAGGCTGAGGCGGGATGATGGCGGCTTCAGGCCAGGTCGGACAAGTTAGCAAAATGGTCTCCGAGTAAAAGGGCCGGGGAGTACCTCAGTATTTGTTGTCCCGTTCCTGAATACATGCGTATTTATGCGAATGTTGCCTATGTGTTAGCTGCCACCCACCTCCCTGGTCCAGGGCCCCCGTGTCTAAGCGCTCGTAAGGAGGCCGTGCGGGCAGGCCACAGGCTGGGTGCTGGGAAGCCATCCCTCCCCGCGGGGGATGTTGGGGTGCTCCGAGGTGGGCAGACGTGCTCTCCAGGGCCGTCCCTCTGGGGCGATCCTCAGGTGCCTCGTGTCTCCTTATGCCCTCCCAGAGCGATGGCACACTACTGGCTACGGGTTCCTATGACGGTTTTGCCCGAATATGGACGGAAGATGGTAAGTCCCGCGTCCCTTGCGTTGGGTCAGGTGAGAGGCGCGTCCGGGCATGATCGGGCCGTGAGTCTGAAGTGTCCCTGTGTTTCGTTCTACCCCACAGGTAACTTGGCCAGCACCTTAGGCCAGCACAAAGGACCCATCTTTGCCTTGAAGTGGAACAAGAAGGGGAATTATATTTTGAGCGCAGGCGTAGACAAAGTGAGTATGGGCTGAAGGTACCTGGCTTTGATCTGTAGCTGTTTATTGATCTTTTGTCTCATCCTTGAGCTTTTGCCCTCCCCTGAGGATATTAAAAGGGCTTGTTTTGGGGCTGGGTTTGCTTTGGAGGTCTTTGCTTCATAACACCCAGTGTCGTAGTGTATCGTTGCTGGAGCGACTTCTTGAGGGGCTTCCTTTGCTTTGTTTTGAAGACAGGGTCTCACTTTTGTAGTTCAGGCTGGCCTTGAGCTCACTACGCAGCCCCAACGAGCCTCAGACTCACAGCAATCCTCCTGCTTCTGCCTCCCGAGTGCTGGGATGACAGACGTGAGCCACCACGCCCGGCTCCAGCTGATATTTTTAAGGCCTGTCTTCCTGTCATGCGGAGAGAGAATCTCCACGCCGCATACCTTAGCGTGGCAGGAGAAACTGGGCCGGGGCACGCTCGGCCGCCTCTCACCCCACCATTGCAGGAGCGGCCATTTTTTCCCATTAGCCGCCTTCCGCTTTCCTCTCTCCTCTTCAGCTCCTTTTGCTTCTCCTGGTAGACGGCAGACTTCTCTGAGAGCTAAGTCCCAGGGCGCACTCCCAGAGTTGGCCCCCCAGCCAGGAGCTTCCGGAAGGCGTGCGGTCCGAGTGTGACACACCCAGCCGTCTCCTCCTCAGGGGCTGTATCCTCTGTCATCGGGTGACAAGTGACTAGATCCTGACGCTCATCCCCAGGAGTCATGCCTCATGCCTAGGACCTGGCAGACACTGCCAGTCGTGGGTGGCGGTCAGCTTTTCAACAACCGTGGGAAGGAGGAAAGCTTTCGTGTGGCTAATGGCTCATGGTTTCAGACGTCTCCATTCCCGGTTCTGCTGGTGGCAAAGCAGAAAGAGCATGGCAGAAAGGCATGGTCGAGGAAAGCTGTCGTTTGGAGAGGAGGGGCCGGAACAAGATATAACCTACCGGGGAACGCACCGCCAGACCTACTTCTTCCTCTGGGCTTTACGTCCCAACCACCCCTGGGACCGTTCCATAGTCCGTCACCTTCCGGACCCCCCACCTCTGACATATGAGCCTGTTTTTTAGCCAAGCCATGAAACCTAGCTGTGGAAGGAGAATCGTACCAGAAATGCAATGCTGGGCAGTAACTGAGTCTCTTGCAGAGCTCTGCCTGCTACAAAGGTCTCTGGCTAACTTACCCTAGGACCCAGTGTAGCAGACTTCTCTGACCTCTCCATAGCATCACACTCTTGGACGTGTCATAGTTGTGCTTGCCAGACTGGGCCAAATCTTCTGGCCCGTTGCCTGTGTTTTTAAATAAAGTTTTATCGGTACGTGGCCACACCCACTTGTTGAAAAAGGCATGGCAGATTCAGCCGTTGTGAGAGAGACTGCAGGTGTCTCGACACCTGAGATGTCTACTGTTTCACCCTTGACAGAGTTTGCCAACTGCTCCTCCATTGTATAACGGTCTCATTCACGGATGGCGAACCTTTCAGAGCTTGCAGTGATAGCAGACAGCCTGCTGGGGCATACGTGCCATAGGTTTGCCAACACTGCTGTAGGTCCATGAATCATATTTCTGTCTCTCTGACTGACTGTCTATCTATCTTTGTCTCTTTCTGTCTGTCTGATTCTCCCTCTCTCTGTGTGTGTTTCCTCCCCCTCTCTCTCTCTCTGTCCGTCTTTCTCTCTCTCCTCTTTCCTCGATATGCACCTTGCAGCCTGACACACACTAAGAGGACTGATGGCCGTGGTGAGCACTACGGTCACATTTCCATGGGGTGCTGTCAGCAGATCTACTCACACGGAACACCTGCTTACACGTGCAGTTACCCATCAGGAATCCAAGAAAATGATAGCTGGCCTTTACCGAGAATGAGAGGTCCGTCCGGCGCTCCCAAGACAGGAAGCAGGCACTTGGGAGACCACCAGGCTTTCGAGGGGAGGAGGCAAGCAGAGAAGTCTAGAGCAGCAGGTCTAGGCACCCCAGGCGGGTGTGGAAACACCAAATGTGAACTGGTCTAGAAATGACACAAAACCTAAAACAGCTACTGATCTTTGTGGCCCGTTTCTGCAGCTCCTTTTTTGCAAAAGTGCCAGAAGGACGTACAGACAGGCTTGGCTTCGCTAGCGATTTTCCCTTGTTTTCTAAGAGAGTCTCCCCTTCGGTTTGGGGGAGCTTTGCTAGGTGTCAGCCAGCGTCGGTCGCCAGGTGAGCTCATTGAGGGTGGCGTTGGTGAACTGCAAAACTCACCCAGCACTTCAGACACCTGGGGTAGATGATACAGAGTGTCACACCTTTATGTTTCTGTACTGATCGGGTGTCGAAACGAAAAAATTCTGGCCGTGTTCGGGTAAAATAAACTCTTCAGGTTAACTTCACCTCTTTCTTTCTACTTAATGTTTAATTTAAAAGTGCCTCGTGGCTCATGCGCCTCCGTTGGACCGTGTTGATTCGGTAGAAAAATGGATGCTGTTTTTCCCGCTCGCACGCAGTACATTTTTCTGGAGGAGTCACTACGAGAAAAGCTACTAACTTTTCCCTTTGTTTACGGAACAGACAACAATCATTTGGGACGCCCACACGGGAGAGGCCAAGCAGCAGTTTCCCTTCCACTCAGGTGAGGGCGCCGTCATCGTCTGTGGGGGGCACAGGCCGACCCCGGAAGCGGCCATCCGGCTGGGCCAGGGTTGCGGAGAAGGGAGGAGGGCGGGAGCCACAGCCCAAGGCTGCCGTGAACCACGTCCCCGGGAGCGGGAATTCCAAGACACCCTTTGCGAAAGGCACACACACACACCAGGCACACGAGGGCCCTTTTGCCACCCCACCCGCTCAGGAGGCTGAGGCAGGAAGATCACAGCTTCAGTGACAACTTAGTCTGGGCAACTGAGGGAGACTTGTCTCAAAATGAAAAAATAAAAAGGGCCAGGGGTGTAACTCACTGAAAGAAAGAAAAAAAAGACAAAAAGAAGCTCCCACAAGATGAACTTCTGCGCTGAGCGGCCGCTGAGGATATTGTGGCGGGCGGCTTGCAGGAACCTGGCTGTCCTCCCTAGGCGGCCCTGCTTCGGAATTCACCGACTCAGTATTTGTAGGTACTGCTTAACTGAGCTACACGCCTGCCCCCTTTGCATTTTATTTCAAAATAGGATCTTGCTAATGTGGCTGGACTGGCCCTCCATTTGTGCTCCTCCTGCCCCAGCCTCCCGAGTAGCTAAGGTGGCAGGTGTGCAGTGCTGTGCCCAGCTAGCTCTTTCCCCCCGCTTTCTCCTCCTCCTTCTCACTTTACCTCCCTCCTGTCCCTGCATCTCGCCACACCTTGACACAGGCAGAGGGCAGGAGTGTGAGAAGTAGCCGGAGGAGGTAGTTGGTGGCAGGGACAAGGAGTCCTTAGCCATGGCGGCACCAGAGCAGGAGAACGCTTGTCCCAGACCTGCCTCTGTGTCCCAGGGGATGCTCAGGGGAGCAGCTGTCCAGCAAGTCTCGGGCTGCATTCCTGTGTGGCAGACCTGTGAGACCTGCAGCATGCCCTGGTATTCCTGAAATGGCCCAGAGTCTCTTTCCAGGGGCAGATTATTTGTTGTCCCTCTACATTGGAAGGAGAGACTTTTTCAAGTCTCTGCAAGAAAAGACCTGCATTGGCACTAGTGCTCCTTGTCCGTGCTTTAATTTTTCCAACTCACCCGAGCTGCCCACGGTTGGAGAGTATGACTGTGTCCCCCTCTGCCCCGCCCACAGCCCCAGCTCTCGACGTGGACTGGCAAAACAACACGACCTTCGCCTCCTGCAGCACGGATATGTGTATTCATGTGTGCAGACTCGGCTGCGACCGCCCAGTCAAAACCTTCCAGGGACACACGGTAAATGGGGAGCCTGATGAGGGGGCATAGTATGTGTGTGGGTGTGTGTGGGTGTGGGTGCGGGGGGTGCATACATGTGCATACATATGCATGCATGTACATACGTGTGCATACATGCATACGTGTGTGTGTGATGTGGGGGCTGTATCTTTTATACCTAGAATTAAAAGATGTGGTGATGGTCGACCCCAGCTGTGGGCAGCAAAAGTGAGAAACGTGACCCAGGCGCTGGGTTTCATAGCCGCTGTGAGCCTGTGTGAGGACATAAAGGAAAAAGTGTATGTGATGAGTGAATAGGTGGGTCCTGTCCACAAAGAATAGAAATTCATGTTTCCACAAGACACAGGGAGAGAGGCTGGGAATTTAGCTCAGTGGCACGACTGCCTGCCTCGAAAGTGAAAGGTCCTGAGTTCGATCCCCGGTACAGTGAAAAAAAAAAGGGGCAGGGGGTGGTAAGAATTGAGGCCTGAGATGGATAAAATCTGTCATGAACATCTTACCGGATGAGTTTGACAACAGGTTGGCGTCTGCAAAGTGAGGTTAGTGCCCCATAAAGGAAGATCATAGAAATCGGCCAATTCACAGATCATCAACGTGGGCCCACGTGAACAGCCCACGACCTGTGGGACGATGCCGTGGGCTTTGTCTGCAGAACAGGAAGAGAAAAGGGATAATGGACCAGGAAACGTATTTGGTGCAGTCACAGCTGAGTTTTCCTGAGTAGCATCAACACCAGATGCGAGCAGAAGAAAGAGAGTCGCTGGAATCAAAGACAAGAATCGTGAAAGCACGGCAGTTGGGGGGTTGTGGTCGGCAGTCGACCTGGCAGCTTCCATGAGCGTGCAGGATCCCCCCTCAGCGTCACAGAACCCACAGGGCGCCTCAGACCTTCAAAAGCAACCTGCACCCGTAGCACACCCGCCCCAGCTCCAGGGCGCAGTGCGGAAGTCCTGCAAACCCTCTCCACCCCCGCCCCCACCGGGCTGCTCCTGCGGGGCCTTGAGGTGCCTGCCAGGGCGGTGCCCTCGGAGGGCAGCGGGGGAGGATGAAGAAAAGAGGGCTGTCCTCACGCGGGTGAGGTCACTGACTGACTCCACTGCCCGCGGCGCTTCCGGCCCCGTGGTCCTTCCCGAGCAGGGCCTTTTCGGGTGTCTCCTCTTCCCGCCAGCTGTGCCGCACAGAACACAGATGTGGCTTTGTCACTGCTCCCTTCAAACCTCGGGGTCCCCAGAAGGGAGCCTGACCAGCTACTTTCCCTTCCACAGCGGAGCAGCTGGGAGCGTGACACGATTCCGAAAGGGAGCTGTGCGTGTGTGAAATGATCTCTCAGGCCAGATTTTTAAGACAGCCGGTGGCTGTTAGGTTCAAGTGCACGAAACCCTCCTGGTCCAAGTCTGATAGACTCTTCCTTCTTTCATAAAAGAAATACGGATGAGCACGGCTGCTTATGTGTGGTAGACACTACCACGCTTTGATAGAAATGAAAAGACAAAGTGAGAAGAAGAAAACAACACGGATTTGCACGTTGCGTTCTTTGATACCAAGAAAGCAGCTGGCAGCTACTGATGGTGCACTGCTGCCCCCTGGGGGACAGTGGCTGCCACAGCGAGTCGTAGCCCTCCTAGTGTACTAACCCTTTGCTTTCCTGCAGAACGAGGTCAACGCCATCAAATGGGACCCCTCCGGAATGTTGCTAGCGTCCTGCTCTGATGACATGACACTGAAGGTGAGCCCCTTCTTGGCCAACCGGCAGCTGACACGCGAGGGCTGCTGGGCGTCTCTCAGGGAGCTGCGTTTCTTGTTTTACCCCCAATGCTTCCTTGTAGATTTGGAGTATGAAGCAGGATACGTGCGTGCACGACCTCCAAGCGCACAGCAAGGAGATCTACACCATCAAGTGGAGCCCCACGGGGCCCGCCACCAGCAATCCAAATGCCAGCATCATGTTAGCAAGGTGAGCGGGAGGCAGCCAGGGGCGAAAACGTGTGTGCCCAGAGGGGAGAAGCTCACCAGACGGCGCGGGCAGTGCTGGTGGGTATGAGTCTCCACACCCAGAGTTGTGGTATGTAGTTACCAGGGATCGAACCCAGGCCCTAGTGCTTGCAAGGCAGGTGCTGGAACCACTGAGCTAAATCCCCAGTCCTTGCAATTCTTTTTTATGGTGGTGTTTCTGTCTGCTTGCCTGCTTGTTTGCTTGTTTTGTAGCGCCAAGGTGAAATCCAGGGCCTCATGAGTGTGAGGCAAGCATTTTGCCTCTGAGCTGTGCCCCTGGCTCCTCGTGTTTCTGATCTGCGACTGTGTGAATCTGCAGGAGCGGATGGGCTGGTAGGAAGGAACGGCGGGGTCTATCGGAGGCAAGGATGGCGCGGTGAAGCCAGTAGGAGGCATGTGTGCTGTCTTGTGATTGCTGTCCAAGTGTCTGTGGACACTTGGCTTTTTGTTCAAATATATACAAGAAGAGTTTTGCTGGGGCCTTTACTGAGCTCCATTTAGAGCTATTGGCAGTGGGGCTTTACATAAGGCTTCCCCAGCTCCAGAAGTGGGAAAACTGGAAAGACAGTTGTGAGGGACACAGCCGGCCACCCCAAACCACAACGCCATTGCTTCAGGGACAGAGCTGTTGCATCCGGACGCATGCAGGGCTCCCAGGAACATAGCGCCCCGTTCTTGGTTTTGTTTAGTCACTTTTTTCGTAATGCTGGGTCCTGAGCTCATATCAAGCGGGTGCTCAATCAAGGAGCCCCGCCCCCAGCCCCCGCTCTGGTACTTTTCTAGGAGAACTCTGAGACTCAAAGCTTTGAAACAAGAAACTTTCCAGAAACTTTGCTGGATAGTAGGAGAAATATTTGGTCATAGTGAGTGGCTGAGCCAGGGTAACCCAAGGCCATAGCTCTCCTGTCTGAAGCGGTTGTCCGAAAATCCACTTAAACTGCAGTGATACAGTAGCACATACTCAAATCTTTTTTTTTTGAGGTGTAGACAGGTGCTTGGTGGTGTAGGACATCCATGTGGAGTATAGATTCTCCTTTTGCCACCAAGTATTAAAAGGGTCTCTAGTGCTTTGGGGATCTCTGTTGGGAGAAAGAAAGAAAGAAAGAAAGAAAGAAAGAAAGCAGGTTACAACTTCATGAAGCATACATTGTCCTTCAAAATTTGCAGCGCTTGGCACTGTAATCTTATATGTGGATGTGATTGTGTTTTGGTTCTTCCTGGGTTAAAATATCTTTGAAATGTGGATCCTCGGGCCAGGGATTTAGCTCAGTGGTTCCAGCACCTGTCTTGCAAGTGCAAGGACCCGGGTTCAGTCCCCGGTAACCACATACCATACTGGTTGTGGAGACTCACGCCCAACAGCAATCAGCACCACATACCACAGTGCCGGGCGTGGTGGCTCACGCCTGGAATCCCAGCACTTGGGAGGCAGAGGCAGGAGGATTGCTGTGATGTGAGTTTGAGACTGAGCTCAGGGCCAGCCTGAACCACAAAGCAAGACCCTGTCTCAAAAAACATAAAAAAAAAAAAAAAGAAAGAAAGAAATGTGGATCCTCTCAATTTACTGGAATTCTCTAGCTAGGCATGTTTCTTTAGATGCTGAAAAAGAAGTTTGGGTTGTACATTTTATGAATGCTTTAGAAAATATAAATGTCCCACAAAAGTATTGATGATTCAGAACAATAGAAAATGAAGAAACAGATGAATATGGCTGTCGATTTCCTTCTCTAGTAACAACACCAAAAATTATTCTTTGGTTTGATGACTATAGCTTTTGGGTTTTTTGTTTTGTTTTGTTTTGTTTTTCTGGTATGAGGGATTGAACTCAAAACCTTGTGCTTGCTGGGCAAGTGTGGCGCCACTATATCCCCAGCTTTACTAATGCTTTAGTTTTTGTGCATGAGTTTATCTTTTGGAAGGAAAAAGACTAGTTTATTATGTCTTGAAATATAAAACTGGGGGAAAATGAAAAAAAAAAAAAAGGGCCAGGGATTTAGCTCAGTGGTTCCGGCACCTGTCTTGCAAGTGCAAGGACCAGGGTTCGATCCCTGGTAACAACATACCATACTGGGTGTGGAGATTACGCCCAGCAGCAATCAGTACCACATACCACAGTGCCGGGCGTGGTGGCTCACACCTGTAATCCCAGCACTCGGGAGGCAGAGGCAGGAGGATTGCTGTGGTGTGAGTTGGAGGCTGAGCTCAGGGCCAGCCTGAACCACAAAGCGAGACCCTGTCTCAAAGAAAAAAAACCCTGAGATCTGTGCTGCTCTGTGGAAAACATTTAAAGACCTCGTGTTCACCCGAGGCTGCCTCCTGCCATCTTCCCAGTGCTTCATTTGATTCTACGGTTCGGCTGTGGGATGTGGAGCGGGGCGTCTGTATCCACACGCTAACCAAGCATCAAGAGCCTGTCTACAGTGTAGCGTTCAGCCCTGATGGGAAGTACTTGGCCAGCGGCTCCTTCGACAAGTGTGTTCACATCTGGGATACTCAGGTAACCGCTCCGTCCCTGTGGTTGAATCCTCTTGGAGAAAGATGTCCACCTAGCCACATGGGCTGGGGATGGTGGCTCCGGGCAGGGAACTCAGGCTCAGAGGAAGGGCTGAACTCGTGGGCTGAGCGCTATCTGCAGAGTCTGCTGGGAGGAGTCGCATCCTCCTCTTGGCTTTTTTGAGTCCACCCTGGCATCTGGGGAAAGCGTGGCCCAGTTGTATTCTCTCTGGAAGTACCGCCCGGCTGGCAGGTGATACTTCATCTTAGCTTTCCAGGGGGACTCACAGCTGCATCGACACCGTCACAGAGCCAGTCAGTGCCAGAAGGAATATGTGTGACTGTCACGTGCAGAGGTCACGTGTGTATCACCACTGGCTTATCCTTTCTCCCGGGACTGCCAAGAGGCAGAACTGGAATAAACCGGCCAGTATGAGTGTCTCTGGCAACAGAAGAGTCTCGGGTGGCCGTGCGTGTCTAAAAAAGTCCAAGCAAAACCAGCATGCGTGCATGCGTGGTGTGCACAAGGGCCTGGGCCCCACATCCAGGGCTGCCAAGATAAAAGCCAGTGGGGACGCCATGGGCCAAAGTTCCCCGTCGGCCAAGTGTGTATCCCACAGCACGCCTGTCTTAGGGTGCCGGGCGCCTTTGGTCAGTGGCTGACGACAGCATAACCCAGACTGAGACGTGGTACTCTTCTGAGGGTGGCCGGAGGTGACCTCACTGTGCAGGCGCCATAGCGCTTACTGGAAATCCTTCCAACGTCTCTGTGCTTGAAAGTTTTCCTGGTCAGATAGAAGGGGCAGGCGAGATGCCCCAGCCCACACCCCAGCTCTCGGGAGCCCCTGGCCCCACTGTGATGGTTGCTTTGATTTGCAGAGCGGAACTCTAGTCCACAGCTACCGAGGCACGGGCGGCATCTTCGAGGTGTGCTGGAATGCTCGAGGCGATAAAGTGGGGGCCAGCGCGTCCGATGGCTCTGTAAGTGGCACCCTTATTTGGCAGGGTTGGGGTACACGGCAGGCACCCACCCAGTGCAGGTGATGTGTTTGGGTGGCACTGGGTCTGGGAGTGGTCTTCTCTTTGTCCCCCCACCCTCCCAAGGCTTTCTCGTCTCAGAAGACTTAGGCAAACATGGAGGTATTTTGTTGGCCCCTTTGTGCCTGAGCCTGAACCCCTTAGTGGCAAAACAGAGTCTCACTCTGCCTTGTTCTACTCCAGTGGGATGTCTTAGATGTTCAAGCATTTTTCTTAACCCAGGTTTTGCTTGAGTGTGGTTGGTCAGATACTCAGAAGACGGCCTATGACTAGAGATTCTCTAACCCTCTGTTCCAATAAAACTTTATTTATAAAATACATTCGTGGCTGCCCATATGTAGTCCTGGGGCCAAGCGCCACGCGATCCCATGTTCTGAAGGCATTTTCCCTTTCCTTCCAGGTATGTGTTTTAGATCTGCGGAAATAAACACAAAAATATTAGAGAGAGAGAAAGAGAGAGAGAAACAATTCTAACGGACCAGCAGTGAATGTGTGGGGTTACAGCGCCCTCCTAACTCTCGGCTCTGAAACCGTACGAGCGTGACTTGCGTCGGAGTGCGCTTTGACATCAGCTCATCCCTGGCCGCAGGAGTCTGTATTTTTTTTTGCCCCGTAGTCTTCATCCAGAATTTTGAAAACCAAGCCAACCCCAAAGTGTACACACAAGTCGTATCAAGTCGGGGGAGAGAGGTTCTGCCGGTGACGATGAAGCTACCAGCGGCTGATTTCCATCCGTGGCAGGCTCTGATCACCACACAGGAAGAAAGCTGTGCCAAAAAAAAAAAAAAAGTATAATGCTGTGATAAGCCAGAAGGGGAAGAACACCTCTTCCTTCTGATATTCCTCTCCCCGTCGATTCGGACACTATATAGTTGCTCTCACAAACGATGTTCCGAGACCAGTTTGTACCCACGAAACTCACGACTTTGTAATCTCAACACTTCTATTTTCTAGTACCTTCCTTGTTCAGTGGTTTTTGTATTCCCTGCGATTCTGTCATCCGTGGGCTTTGGTCTGAGGTGGAAACTGTTGTAGGTTTGTAGTTTCTCCCCCCCAACAGCCCCACTCACTGTTTGTCGGGGGTGGTCTTGCTGTCTGTGACACCGGCGGTGGATGTGGCCACAGGGACATGATGGCCAAGTCACAGGTGGACAGATTTCTCCCTCCCTCCTTCCCTCCCGGTCCTGTCCATGCCCCTCTATGCTCACACTGTTTCCTGCCCCTTTCTCACAGTCGCTACACATCTGACTACACGAGGGCACTTTTCCGGCGCATAAACAAGTGCTTTATGTAAGAAAAGCAGGGACGGGGAACTTTTTACAGGAGAAAAAAAAAATATGACTTATAAAAGAAAGAGCCTGGAGTATTTTTGGAAAAAAAATAATAGTATTTTTATGTTAAAACGATTTTAAAATCCCCAAATGGCCATCAGACACAGAGAGCTTTGTGTGATTCATATTTTACAAACAAACTTGTAACTGAAGACACAGGCGGACACGGAGGTAGCTAGCCCTTTCCCTCTGGTGCCAGGTGGCCAGCGGCCGGCCAGGGGGAGGAGGCCACCCACAGCCACACGACAGCGGGGTCCCTTTACCCATCTCTCTCAGCAGTATGGCAGCGGCCGCCCGTCCAAGACTCAGCGGAGGCCCCCGAGGGCCGCTCCATCCAGTGACAGAACGTGACATGGACACATGCAGGAAGATGTTCAGCCCTGAAGATGAATTATCTCATAGGTTCAACGTCACCCACCGCTTCTTCCTCTCACCAGAGACTAGGAGAGAGATTTTTTTTTTTTAATGACGATAAATGAATCTTTTTACTATTTTTTAAACATGAAACACAGGTTTGTGTCCCCGAGACAGTTCGCTTTCACCAGACCTGGTGACGTCGATGTGTTTGCCATTCCAGTGTCGGTGGCCATGGCCCGGGCATGGCAGAGCAGACCAGAAGCCTGAGAGCTGGGTGTGGCCAGTGCCACCGGGCTGCGTGCTTCACCTGAGGCGGGGTATTATTCAGAGAATGGCCTCTGTCCACAGAGCCGGAAGCCAGCCATCTGCGAAGGGCAGGGCCACCGTCTCCAAGCTCAGGCCAGACAGGCAAGCCAGTGACCACTGGGCCTGGGGTGCAACTGGGCCCCGGATCAACCATAAACGGCCATGTATTAGCGGAGTACTGCAGTTGGGATGTGTTCCCTAAATACTCAATAAGGAACTGAGGATCTGTCAAGTCGCTAGTCCTCACTCAGGATAAAAGCTGCTGGGGGTCCAGACGAGCAACATCTCTAGCACTCTCCAAATTAAATTATGGCCATCTCCTCTGAACCCCAGCAGCCCACGTCAGCCCAGTATCAGAATATGGAGTGTGCGGGTCTGCCGCGGGGTGGCGACAGAGATGGTGCATTAGGAGGTCACTAGACAGTCCAGGCCGGGTTCCAGGGCCCGGGTCTCGCTGAGGTGTGGGCCTCCGCTTGCAACCAGGGCTGTGAACCCTGGCAAACAGGCTCTCCCCCGTGCAGAAGGGACCACTCACATGCCCTCCTGTCTACCAGCACAGCAGAGCACGGGCTGGAGGGGGACCGAGCTAGAGGACGCCGCTGCTCACACCCCGGAAGTCCATGCTGTCCTCGGCTAAAAGACACAGTTGCCAGCCGTGTCCGGAGCTGCCATGTCGGCACACGGCCGGTCACCTGGCCACCAGGGCCAGCGCGTTCAGCTTTGCAGTCGACGGCCCCCGGTGTCACGTTGTCCGGCGTTGTCTACGGCTCTTAAAAAACTGTGAGAGATGTGCCAGTCTTAGGGACCAAATGTCGCCTTGGAAGCAGATGTAGGTGACCCCAAGCCATGTCCGGTGCACACCTGGGCTAGGGAAGCTGCCCCCACAGGGGACCGCAAGGCCCACGGGGTCCCGCTCTCTGACCCTGCTCAACACCGACGCGGTAGGACTTCTCTTCTGTCTTTCTCAACATAGATCACAGAACCAAGTCAAGTGCACTTTGCCCAGTGTAAGGATCTGCTTTGTTCTTTTGTTATTTCCTCTTCTATCCTCTCATTCTTTCTGCCTCTATATTTTTGCCTCCCCCACCCGCTGTGTTTCTTGTCAAATGCAGAAATGTTTCTTCCACCACTCACCGAACTTTCGAATTCTGGCTGCTGCGGTTTTTATTGTCTGTGTCAGACATACAGCCAGACGTGGTCCTCTGTCAGCCTTTCTAGATTCTGTTTCAACAACGTCGACCCGGCCCCCGTTTCGTTCTGTTCACCCGCCCTCCCCCCACCATGCACCTTTCACGCTCTTGGAGAGAGACAAAAAAAAAAAAAAAAATCACCTCGTGTGTCGTAGCTCATTTGTTTCCAGAGAAAATCAACAGATCATATTCAGTGTCTTGAATAAATTGCTCTATTTTGATATTAGAGAACTTGGTGGCTGTGGTTTTTCTTCTTGTTTTGTTTTGTTTTTGTCTCCCCATCTTAGTGCATAATTACTGGGCCCACATCCACACTGAAGGCGATAGAGAACTCTGCATTTTCTCGAGGTGAAAATAACCCGAGTCCCTCAGTGTTAGGTTCCTCTGTTAAACAGGAGGTAGGGGGATGTGTGTATGAGTGACAGTGTTACATGGGGATAGACCCCAGGGCCGAATGTCCAAAGAGGCGGACGGAGCTGGAGTTGCTCAAGGGCTTACGATGGACATGCACACCTCAACATCAGTGAGACGAGCTGGATCCCTGCCATTAAGACCAAAAACAGGGACATGTACACAGACTAGAACAAAAGGGACTTCCTCCTAGCCTGGGATGTCCCTGATTTGTCTCCAGCTAGCGTCAAAGAGTCAGGCACATTCCTGTAGCCGGGGTCCTGCTGGGAGGCCTCACTCTGATGGTTTTGCGTGTCTGAAGGTCACCAGACAAGCCATCCAGGGTCACCCTGCAGCAATTGTGAACCCCACGACCCAAGACGGCTGCGGTCACGTCAAGCTGAATCCACACAGACACACCAGTCCTAGATAGTCTACAAGGTTGTTCCCAACAGGAAGCCTGTGTTTTAGTAGATTCCGCCTCGGTTGTTTTATTCCTTGTTTTAAAAGGTGAAACCAAATCCATTGTCACTTGTTACCAGGTCGTTTGCTGAGAACTTGAGTTCAAGTCTTAACCCCAAGGAAACTGAAGAAGCAAAGTTTCCATCGGCACCACCACGTCCACTAATGGTGCGTCCTGCGCCCCCCCTCGTGGTAAAGTGGGTCGAGGGGGGAGGAGTGGCCAGCCCGGGCCTCCATGCTCGGGCAAAGGCTTCTCCGAGATCGTACTTAGCTCCCATTAGGACAGAACAGGCTGTGGTCTTCAGCAGCTATAGTGAAGAAAACAAAAAAGAAATCACACACAGGAGAAAAGATGCCGCCCAGGACACATGAGGCTGGCACGTCTTGTGCTAGTGACCTCAGGTAACGGTATGTGGACAGGTGTTCCCGTTAGGAGAAAACCTGTTCTAGTGCGGTCTGGGCGTACTTGCCTGGCTTTTTCTTTTCTTTTCTCTTCTTTTAAGACAGGGTCTCACATTTGTGTGGTTCAGGCTGGCCCTGAACTCTCTAGATAGCCCAGGCTAGCCTCAAACTCTTGGCAACCCTCCTACCTCTCCCTCCGGAGTCCTGGGCTTACAGGCGTGAGCCACCGTGCCCTACATTGTGCTGTGTGGTTCTTATTGCTGATGGGCGTGACTCACCAGGTCCGGCATTATGCTATGTGCTTACCAGGGATTGGACTTGAACTCGGGACCTTGCACTTGCCAGGCAGATGCAGGAACCACTGAGCTAAATGCACAGCCCCGGAGCTTTTCCTTTTTCTTACCTTTGCCAAAGTGGCCATGCACGTTCCCGGGTGGCAAATTCCAGAGGAAGCTTTGAGTTCCCATCTCCTCCAGGTGGCCTCAGGTGGAGCTTTGAGCCAAAGGCAGCGAGAAAGCACGGTGCCCAGGACACAGGAGCCTAACTGACTAGGAGCTGGCAGCCACAGCCATGATGCAGGTAATGTGTGGCTTTATATGGATTTCTGTCTGCTGGGGAGGGAGCTTACAGCTGCCGATCTCTGCCTGCCTTCCTGCCTGCCTGCCTGCCTTCCTGCCTGCCTGCCTGCCTGCCTGCCTGTCTCACACAGTTCTGCGGATGAAAAGCCGGAAGCCGCCTTGCAGAGTGGTGCGACAGAGGTGAGGAATACACCAAGGCCCTGGGGAAACTCCAGATCTGACTGGACAGATTTTTTTCCATCCTGAATGCTGTTTCTCGGCAGTAAGGTAAGCGAGGCCAGAAGTCGACGTTGCATTAATTAACAGGGTCAGGAGGGCTGAGGACAAGCAGGGTGGGATTCGTAGAGCTGCTCTGCTCAAATGTGAAGTTTGGCTGCCTGTGGTGGTGTGCACCTGTCAGCCTAGCATTCAGGAGGCTGAAGCAGGAGCATCGCCAGGAGTTATGGGCTAGTCTGAGCCACACCGTGAGTTCAAGGCCATACTGGACTACATTAGTGAGCCCTGACCTTAAAATAAATAAATAAATAAATAAATCTTTGGATAGGAATGGAGTTATCCTCAAACAAAAAGTCATATAGAAACTCCATAGCTCGGGGAGATGCATCCTGTTATAACTACACAATTATAGGTGATGGGGATAACTTTCTGTGAAATTAGGGGAAGAATATGGCTGCTAAGAAGTTTTCTACAGCGCCAAGTAAACTGACTCAAGGAAGGCTCTTCTGTATTCTTTAATCACTATCCTTGTCGCTTCTTACCTAGGTACCGGTTCCAACATAAACTAGCACTGGCCATCTGCTCCCCTCCACACACCATACTAAGGATGGAATACAGGGCCTTTGCACAGAGCTACTTCCTAGCCCACCCCTTGTTTTAGACAGGGTCTCGCTTTGTAGTTCAGGCTGGCCCTCAGCTCAGCCTCCAACTCACATCACAGCAATCCTCCTGCCTCTGCCTCCCGAGTGCTGGGATGACAGGTGTGAGCCACCACGCCCTGCATTGTGGTAGGTGGTACTGATTGCTGCTGGGCGTGAGTCTCCACACCCAGTAAGGTATATGGTTACTGAGGATTGAACCTGGGCCCTTGCACTTGCAAGACAGGTGCCGGAACCACTGAGTTAAATCCCAAGCCCAGCTCACCCCCCCCCCTTTTTTTTTAAGACCATGGTTTACTAAATTGATAAATTACCCAGGCTGAGCTGGACTTTGGGGCCTTCCTGCCTCAGCCTCCCAGAGTGCAAGGATTACAAATGTGCAGCACCACGCTCGGCTTAGGGTCTGCTGTGTTTTAAAGAACAACCAAACAAGATGCAGAGGACTGGGATTTAGTGGAGTGGTTCCAGCATCTGCCTGGCAAACACAAATTCCCGAGTTCAGTCCCTGGTAACCATATACCACAGGGCCAGGCGTGGTGGCTCACGCCTGTAATCTCAGCCCTCGGGGGAGGCAGAGGCAGGAGGACTGCTGTGAGTTCAAGGCCAGCCGGAGCTACATGGTGAGTTCTAGCTGCGTTATGTTTTGTTTGCCAAAGCGTCACCTCCTCATTTCCTGAATTCCCTGACCTCACCGTGTCTGCCCTTGTGTCTACAAGGCCGTGGTCTGCTTCTGTACCAGGGGAAGCTGTCTGATTACTTGCACCCACACTCATCAAAGCCACCATGCCACAAACATCTGCTGGAGGCCTGATCGCCAGCCAGGTCGTGATTTCAACTGGACATAGGCAGACTGGGGTTCTTCTTTGTGAGCTTTAGGACCCGACAGGCCACCGCAGCAGTAGGAATCAAGAAGGGTCCTCAGGCAGCCCTGGGGTGGGAGAAGCAGGTCAGAGGCCAGGCCGACAAATAGCCGAGATCAGCTACACTGCCAGTTCTTGAAGAAACACAGGCAGGCAGGCCTGCCCACGCCCTGACACTAAGTGATACCCACCTCTAGCTCACCCGATGCCACCTCTGGAGATGACCCATCAGCTCCCAGCACTCTTTACAGAGGTGACCACAGCTGCGCCTCTCTTGACTCCACCGTGGGAGACCCATCCGATGGCTTGGCCCAGTCCCCTGCCTCCTTTCGAGTTGCAAGGGAGTCTGGTAAGCCAGCGTTCATCTCCGCATCCAGGATGAAACCTAAAGAAAGGGCCTCTGAACCCGGGGACAAAAACAACACGGCTACCATATTTAGGAATGTAGTTGCCAGCCATGCATGGTAGTGCACACCGGTAACCCCAGCTAAGGCAAGAGGGCCACAGCTTTGAGTCAAGCCAGAGCACTTTAGTGAGGCCCTATCTCAAAAATTAAACAGGGCAGGCCGGGGATTTAGCTCAGTGGTTCCGGCGCCTGTCTTGCAAGCGCAAGGACCCGGTTCAATCCGGTTAACCACATACAATACTGGGCGTGGAGACCCACACCCAGGAGCAACCAGTACCACATACCACAGTGCCGGGCGTGGTGGCTCACGCCTGTCCTCCCAGCACTCGGGAGGCAGAGGCAGGAGGATTGCTGTGATGTGAGTTGGAGGCTGAGCTCAGGGCCAGCCTCAACTACAAAGCGAGACCCTGTCTCAAAAATAAATAAATAAATAAATAAATAAAAATTAAACAGGGCTGGGGATGTAGCACACTCACAGTGCTGGGTTCCTCTGCCTAACACATAAACAAAACAGTGCAGTCGCCTCCTTGGGAATCAAACGCTTTCTCAACTCCGTGACACCTCTGACCCAGGTGCACGTGGTCTGTTCCACTCTGGGAAGAGATGGCAGTTCCCTGGGCCCTGGGACAGGCTGCAGCCAAGTGCCCCACATCGTCCTGTAGCTCTGTGACTCCAGAGCACAAGCCAGAGCTTTCCGGAAAGCTTTTTGGGAATGAAAGCGAATCCTAATCTAGAAAAGGGGGGAGAGGCCCCAGGGTGGAGCGAGACCTCAATTTTCTACACGTACCTGGGTGGCTGGTAGCCCCAGTACACCCTGCAGTGTTTCTGGAGAAAAGAAAAAGCAAAGCTATATTCAGGAGCGTGTGCAGAGACAGATGAAGGAACGGAATGGTGGGGTGGAAAGAGCACCAAGGACTCAAGCTAGGTCAGCTTGTGGGATGGCGTGGACAGCCTAGGCCCCAACGCTGTGCCCAGGAGCCAAGTGGCGCCCCCTGCAGGGAGCAAGATGCACCTCTCCACCAAGCTGCACAGAGGAATGTCTATTTCTCAGGGAAAGAATCAGCTCGACTCGCAGCAATCACAAGGAGGACTTTATTTAACTGCTTTTCCAAGGGCTTGGATCTTGCAGCGAATGTACACCCAGCCTCAGAAAAGCTGGAGAGAGGCGGAGAAGGGATTCTCAGTGCCACACGCCTGTATGTGGTTCTTCCAGCCATGGAGGGGGGAGCATCAGGAGGAAGCCAAAGTCTGGTGACACAGGCGGATGCTGACCTTGGTCACCAGGGACGGGAAGCCACGGACACTAAGGACTGAGACCGAAGAGACTGAGGGCGATGGGTCTGGAGATCGTCACATCCACTCACAGGTCTCCGTGGGTTTGGGGGACAGCGTTCGGGGTATTTCCACTTCGAGACTCACTTGCAATGTGGATTTCAATGGTGCTGGCATCAGAACCTGCAGGTAAGGAGAGTTGACCGATGAGGCCTGTGGCCAAGCCATAAAATTCACTGGGTGGTGCATGGTGACATACTTCTAGAACCTCAGCACAGGGAGGCTGAGGCAGGAGGATCACCTCAAGATCAGCCTGAACTACAAAGCGAGCACCAGCAGATGAGATCTGTCTCCAAAACAAAACAAGAAAATGCCCTCAGTACTCAGCCACACACTGAGATTCTCCTCGAGCAGGTCTGGTTCAAGGCTTGGCTCTGTGTCATCAACGGCGTGCACTAATCTGGCTCTTATTAAACCCTCTCCAGGGCTGAGAGATCCTGTAGGATGGTTTAGAGCAAAGGCTCTGGAGCTGCTTTAGAAATCATGACAACAGAGTCTGGAAGTGGCGGAGCCCTGGGACCTGAGCTGTCTGCGCCACGAGAGACTGACTGCCTCTCTGGGGCGTGCTGGCCACAGCAGGGACCCTGCCCAGTCTGTGCTTGTGGGAACTCAGACTGAGAGACCAAAAGCGGCACCTTCTCAAAGTGGCCTCCCTTCCGAGAGTCTCCCTCATCCCTCCACGAAGGGTCACTGCTGACCTTTGAGGCTTCCTGTGTCCCTCTCCTCTTGTCCTCGGCCATCAGGGACACGGACTCCTCTGCTGCACTCCGAGCTTGGTCCTGCCCCAGGGCCTTTGCGCGTCTCCTTATGGCTCACTCCCACTATGCATGCATCACTGATACTTGGAGGAACGCTTGGGTCCCTGTGCTGGAACCATGCATCTACCCCACTCCCCATTAAATCTTGTGCCTTGGCATCCGGTGGGTGTAACTTGTGCACGCCACGGTGCTGCGCAAGCCTGTGTATATGAAGGACAGGAAGTGACAGGCTGGGC
>PVIR01025773.1:0-24542 GCA_004026965.1 Petromus typicus | reverse complement strand
TTTTTTTTTCTATTATAGTTTCACAGGGCATGTGACAAAGGCTGGAGACCTCCTTTCCTGAAAATAAGATCTAGCTGGAAAATAATCATCACTGAAAACTGGAGAGGACCCAATTGGCACAGAGAGCAAGAGAACAGAAATGATACTACACTAAAGCATAAGCTGGGAAGTTTATGTGATGAAAAAAATATATAACAGATAATGTGAAATAGGAAGAAAAGGTCAAAAGGGAAGGGGAAAGAGGGGAAAGGAAAGAAGGCAAATTTAAAAAATGTGAGAAAAGGCCGGGGAGTTAGCTCAGTGGTTCTGGCGCCTGTCTTGCAAGCGCAAGGGCCCAGGTTTGATCCCCTGGTAACCACATATCATACTGGGCGTGGAGACTCACCCCAACAGCAACCAGTACCACATACCACAGTGCCGGGCGTGGTGGCTCACGCCTGTAATCCCAGCACTCAGGAGGCAGAGGCAGGAGGATTGCTGTGATGTGAGTTTGAGGCTGAGCTCAGGGCCAGCCTGAACCACAAAGTAAGACCCTGTCTCAAAAAAAAAAAAAAAAAAAAAAATGGTGAGAAAAGCAGAAAAGAGGAAAAAGATTTAGTATATAAAGAGAGGTGGGGAGGTGGGAGGAAGAAAAGGGGATGAGGACAAAGCAGGAGCCAAGCTATGTCAGGTGCAAGTACAAATTCAAATTCCCAGTGATGAACATGATCATAAGGTATATTCAAAATGTAATAAATGGTATGGATGTGTAAATATCACATATTTTATTTGAATTGAGAAAATGAAGATGTAAATGAGTTGTAGTATGTATAGTTGATACTGTGAAATAGACAATATTTAAAAAGAAGGAGAGTGCAGGGATAAATAACAAGAGGAAAAATAATGTGACAGTAATAAACAAAAAAAGGAAACAAAGATTATATATGTAGGGGGTAAGGGCTTATGAGGGGAGAGGGGAAAAAGTGAGAATCAAGTCATGTCATATTCTGATACAAACTCTCAATGTTGAAAGTGATGATGATGTGTATCCACAATGTACCAATAAAGATTTGAATTTAAAAAAAAACTAGTAATAATATTATCTTTTGATTGAGTCATAATTACTGGATGTTATTATTATATGCAATAATAGTTTACAATAGCAACAAAATTATATGAACAAGATAAGATAGGGCAGGGTAGGATAGGATAGGATAGAACACATCTTAGGGGTACAAAATATTTTCCCCTGTACTTTTTCAGTGCAAATTACTTACCTTTTATTAAACATAAAAAGGAAGTGGCAGTGATTATATTTGTATCTGTCTCTCTGTATTCAAAGTAAATATAACAGCAGTGACAAATAACAGTGATGCCATGATAAGAAACCCAGATTATATGATTCCTCTGATGAATATGCTTGATATGTTAAACTAATAAAACTTAATTCTTCTGCTGGACATCAAATTTTACTTTCCTACAATCATTTTCCTTCTAAGAGAAAAAAATAAATATGTACCAAGTTACTTCTGTAAAGAGGCTATTACAAGTTTGAAAGTTCTAGGAAAGAATGTTTCATGATCATTTCCACAATCTGAAGATCTCCTGTGTTCTTTGATTTTCAGCACAGGGGATCTTTAGAACCTCCTACAGCATAGCATCTCTTCATTCTGTCTGTCTGTCTGTTTGTCTGTCTGTTTCTCTCCATGTGTCTGACTCCCTAATCATACTTGTCTTTCCCTTTTTTTTTATATGAACCAAGCAGATACCAAGGACAATTTCTCCAACCTTAAATCATATCTTCAAAGACCCTTTCCTCATGAAAGGTAACATACTCTAAGGAGTAAAACATTGACACCTTTCAGAAGCAGACATAGCTGAGCCTCACACAGCTCTCCATTAAATAGATACAACACTTTTTGATGAGAAAAATGTCCTCATGTGTGTACTGCTTTGACAGTTTACTGTTTGGTGTGATAATGCCAAATGTCTCTTCATTGCTAGATGGCTGTAATTTCTTTAATCTATTTTCTACTTTATCCACATAACATACCCAGGAAAAAAGTATAATCTTATATGCAATATTTAACTTTTTAAAAAATTGAAACAAATAGCAGTTGGACTGGGAGATATAAAGAGTGCTTGAATAGTATTTGAAAAATGAAAAAAAAAAGCTATAAGAAAGAATGCTTCAGAATTTGAAAGGACCTTAAAGATTTTTGTAAATGTTTTCAAGTCCACTCAACAAATTGTACAACAACAACAACAAAAAAATGGATCAATTCCTAGAAATACCTACTTTATCAAAAATGAATCACAGAGAAATGGAGCCTAGGCAGAACTTGAAGATTAAACCAGTCATCAAAAATTTCCTAGGAAAGAAAATCCCCAGATCAGGCTTCATGGGTGAATTCTAAAAAAAACTTTAGAGAAGGATTAGTATCAAATTCTTCTTAAACTCTTAAAGGACAAAAGAGAAGAAGCACTTCCAGTTTCAGTGTTATGGGTCAAGCATAAGTCTAAATCCAAGGCTAAAAAAATACATCATAAGAAATAAAGGTGTAGACTATTACTTCTGATAAACACAGAAAGAATTTCAAGAGGATTCTTGTATTTGAGAATGCTTATATACAATGCTTATATACAATAAGTAATTATGACTCAATACACATATATACAATGGTATGTATTCCTGGCATGTAATGTTGATTTGGCATGATTAAATCAACTGATGCGCTACACTATATTACAGATGAAATTTCAAATCCATATGATTATCTCAATAAATGTAGAAAACTAATTGACAAGGATCAATAAAATCACAACCAAAATAAGTATAGAAATAAGTATAGAACCAGAATAAGTATAGAATAAGTAAGTTAAACTCTGGTATTAAATAAAGGCTTCAGGTGAAATATGAACTTACTATTCTTATTAAAGTGGAAAAACTGAGCAATTCTAATCCACTTATGAGGAAAATAAATTACTTTAACTACTAGAGTCACTAAAGTGCTGGTGATCTTATACAGAACAACTAGATAAGGAAAAAAGATAAGTAGCATCCAACTAGAAAAGAAATATTCCAGTTGGCTTTCCTTTGTAATAGGTGAGAATAATATATATTTATTGTGAAAAAGAGTTATTTTGGATCATGATCAGGGAGGTTTTAGGACAACTTCAGGTAGGCCCACTACTTTTAGGCTAATAGCAAGGATCGTGAGTACGTTCTGTAACAAAACTGTTCATCTGTTGCCAAGAAGTAAAATGAAAATAAATGGGACAGAATTCTATTACTCTCTTTGAGAGTTCACCCACAGTGATGTACAGTGATCGGAAATCCTCTCAATATGTTCTAACTCTTATAGCCTCAGAATTTCCAAGACAGACTTCCTGAGCAGAAGGCTTATGCTACATGCAATTTGAGAAGGGAAAATTATCCAAAACAGTTTAAATCTATCTCTGTTTGCATAAGGTATGATCCTTCCTCTAAAACTTTAAAAACTTCATTAAAATGTGACCAAATAAATTAATTCAGTAAATGATACAAAGTATGTCTTTTCATACCAACTACACTATCCAAAGAAATCACTTTTATTTTCATAATATCAAACAACAAAATGCTGAAATAGACATTTAATTAAAGATAAAACACATTTTCTTACTTAAATAATAAAACATGGATAGAAGAAATTAGACATACAATGAATTAAGGTATATTATGTATATTTACCAAATGATGAATGTAATTATCAGGTGTAGTAATCATGTAAAATAAATATCAATATATAACAATCATCAGCATTGATTGTTAGAATTAATATTGCTAATATGTTCATACTTCACCTTTGTATGATTTACAGGTTCAGTGTAATTAGTATCAAAATTCTTGTGGCAACCTCTACAGAAATATGAAAAACATCTCAATTATAAAATGTAATCACAAATGTTCCTCAGTATCCACAATATTGTTGAGTAAGTTCAAAGTTGAACAATCATGTTCCCTTGATTTGAAATCTGTGTTAATTAAGTTATACCAGTATTTAGAAAAAGACGTGGTCCAATGGAGCAGAAGAATTATAATCTCAGAAATAAATCTACGCATATATTCACCTGATTGCTGATAAGTTTATCAAAGATACACAATAAAGAAAGAGTGGTTTGTTTTCAATAATAGGTGTTGAGACGAATTGATATGCATTTTTTTTTTTTGAGAAAGGGTCTTACATTGTAGTTCAGGCTGGCCCTGAGCTCAGCCTCAAACTCATATCACAGCAATCCTCCTGCCTCTGCCTCCTGAGTTCTGGGATTACAGATATGATCACCACACCTGGCACTGTAATACGTGATACTGATTGTTGCTGGTGTGAGTTTCCACCCCAGTACTGTATGTGGTTACCGGTGTTCAAATCAAGGCCCTTGAGCTTGCAAGACAGACCCTGGAACCACTCAGCTAAATCCATGGCCCCTAATATGCATTTTTAAGATTAAAAATAGATGATTACCATATAACCTCCACAAAATAAATCAACATAAAATATATTAAAGAGTTGAATGTATCCCCCAAAATGTTTAGAAACTCTGAAAAACTGGGGGAAATATCACTGATATTGATTTTGGTATTGGTGTTTTGAAAATAAACTCAGAAACAAATGCCTCTCAATACAGTTCCATGCAAAATCCCTGGGGTTCAATTTCCAATGTGGCAAAATGTGCAGAACAGTAACAAGAAAACAAAACACACCGTTCACCATTTGATCTAGTAGTTTAATTTCTTGGATTGTATACAAAGGAAAATATCAATATCTGTAACTATTGCAGCATTATTCATGTAGTAACCAAGATATAATTTGATGGATAAATGTATACAGAAAAACACCCATATGCATAACACACACACACACACACACACACACACACACACACACACACCATAAAATACTGTTTACTTTTAAAAAAATGAACACAGCAGAATCAGTGTTGGGGGAAATGAGAAGATGCTGATGAAAGAATACAGTGTTTTATGAATTCTAGAGATTAGAGATATAGAAAAGTGAATAGTTAATTTTATAATTCAGTGTTTATTTCAAATTTACCAATAATTTAGTTCCTTTCTTTCTTGGTTCTCCCTAAGTAGCTATGTGAAGTGGATGGCTATATTTATTAATAGTACTGTGGTGGTCATAGATGTTTGACCATAATGATTTTATAGTTCTTTATTTGATCATAGAAACCACTGAAATAAATTAGTGTTTTATACTTAATATTATTTTGGAGTAGAAATTATTTACACAGCAAATATTTGTGAAACTTAGCTTGATATACACTAGGAAGACATCAACTGCAAAGGAATTGAAATTAATTTCTGCTTACTTTATTGATCAGTTTTCTTTGCTATATCAATGTAAAACATATTAACCCTCTATTACTCATATGTAATTTCTTTGCACTTAAAAATAGTGCATAACTTCCAGACTTTATGAAAGATTACTCAGTAATTTAAAGAAGAGTAACATGAAATGGAAAATTCTGCTCATTTATTTAGAACTATTTCTCAATGGAAGAATGCATGTTGGAAAAGAAAGATTGATATTGTCATTTGAATTATACATATTTCTAGCATAATGACCCTGAGATAAAGTATCAAAGTTAATCTAATACATCAATAACTTGTTCAAAGTTTTTAAAACATATGTAATTTTAGAACATAATTTCATATGTGAAATTTCTATAAATTTGAACTTTTTCTATAATATATACTGAATAGGTAAATATCATATACATTTGTTAAATGTTAATAATGATATTTAAAGTGTGCTCATCTTCTGTGATCTTAAAGCAACTCTTTCAAATATCAAACCACTGTATAAACTTACGGTTACATAAATTGTAAAATCACTTCAAATTTCATATGAAATAAACAATGATGTAGAAATATAACATCTTCTTGAGGGAATAACAAATTATTAGAATAAAAATAAATTTATAATGCACCAATAAAGATTTGAATTTAAAAATAAAAAATAAAATTATTACTGATAACAGCAATTTGTCAATAGTGACACAGAAAAATTAATAAGAATTGTAATTATATTTGAGAGGGATCACTCAGAATATGTTTTAATAAGTGTAAAATAGTACCTCCTTCACTCTCTGCTCTAGAAAAGAATTACAGTGGCTTTACATAGCTCAGTGTTGGGACATGTGCTTAGCATGTGTCAAGCTTGGCTCAAATGCCTAGAACCAGAAAGGAAAGAAAGAAGGGCGACAAGAAAGGAAGAGATGGAGGGGGAGAGAACACAGTCTTAGAGTCATAATGTAGGAGATGGAAGTCAAACTGAGTGAAAGTAAACTGAATTCATTTGATCTCCAGAAAGTGTGGGTAAAAGGCCACAAGCACAGACAAGTGAGAAATAAAACCTGGTCACCAAGTCTTAAAGGAGCCTGTAATACTTGTGAAGAACTCTGGGAAATATCTGAAATTGGTAGATTAGGAAATATGGATGTGAGTTGATTAGAAATGAACAAAGAGTTGACGTTTGTCTTATATTGAGGCCATCAGCATGGATTAACTCATTGGTGTATTACTGTCTTGTAGATGAAAAAGAAAATTTCTCAAATTCTGTTAATTAGGGAAGAGGAGGAGAGAATATAAAATAGTTGTCAACTGTAATCAGGACTTGGAAATACACTTAAGAAAGAGTAATACAGAGCAAATACTTTAAGTATGCCTACCTGCTTATCATAGAGCAGTCTAGTTTGAGAAATAGCTTTACAGATAGGAAAGAGAAGCAACATTTCCTGGTGAGTTTGTGAAGTATGTTTGGAAGAAGCAGAGTGTAACCAGTAAGTAAATGAGAAATAATGAAATATTTTACCAATACAACTGATAGTGAACAGTCAGTTCTAAAACAGAACAATGATATTTATTTGAACTTTTAAATAATATAAAAAGGTCAGGGTTGAAGCGAATATTTTCAGATTTTAAAAAGTAGTAATTCTATATTATATAATTATTTCAAAAAACATACAATATTCATATTTTTCTATATAAGTCGATTCTAGCAGGATGTACTTTCAAATTAAGTGCTATAATTGATATTTAGTAATATTTCACTTCATTTCTGTTGAATATTTATTTACATGAGAATAATGGAAATGCTTTTTTTATTACTTTTACTTTTAACTTTAATGTAAAACTGTATTCCTCTTTGTACATGCCAAACACTAGCTGTGTAAAAGATCATGATGTCATTTTTCATGGCTTATGTATTCTAATTTTTAATAACAATAGGAATTTCCTTCGTACAGGCAGTTAGCATTTCGTAGGTAACACAATATAAATGTATGAAACAACTTTTGAACTTGTATGGATGTGCTTTTTTACTAGATAACTGGTTTATAGAACACGATGTAAAATCATACCAAATTATTAAATAAAATATTGCATTTTGTCAGTAAAACCACTGGGCCTGGCCAATTTAAAGCATGAGTATCATAGTCCGAAAATAAAAATAAAGTAAAGTAGTTTATTAGTACACTTACCCTAAACGGGCTAATGTGATTAACTATATACTTTTTTAAAATCTTTATTGATACATTAAATATACACATCATGATTGCACTCCATATTAACTATATACTTTTTAACTTTCTTTTTTCTAGAAGTAATGGAGCAGTAATTTTTATTATTCCCCTCATTTTCCCTAATGATTGATGTTTACTTCCAGTAACATATTTGATAGAACAAGAGTCAAAGTTTGTATTCTAAATTTTACACAAAGTTGAAGAAGTTCAATATTTGCATTTATTTTATTCTTTTCTGTGTTAGCAGAAAAAGATACAACACATTCAATACTATGTTTAAGATCAACAATTGCATATGCACATCAAAATAACACTATCAATATCACTGACAACTCATTTATTAAATGATTGATATTTCAAGATATTTTATGCACCATATATATATACATATTATATATATTATATATATATAATTCTCAAATCATGTCTATACTAGAGTTAAAATTGTCATTTACAAAATTTACAAATGGCTGAACTAATCTATGAGGAACTCAGAAATGTATTCAAGTTACCTACCTAATAAGAAGTTGAAATATGGCACAGAGGGTAAGTTATAAACTTTCTCAACACAAAAGTCTTGCTTGTGCTTGTGAAGAACTTTGGGTAGTATTTGAAACTGATAGATTAGAAAATATGGATGGGAGTTGATTAGAAGTGAAAGAGTTGATGGACAACTTATGTTCACTGGATAGATCCCAGTGATAAACTTGAAAGAAATTCAGCAAGTCACTGGTAAGGAGGGTTTTAATTGTTATTACAAGGGATTGAACTCAGTACCTTGCACTTTTGAGGCAAGCATGATATCACTAAGCTAAATCTCTGCCCTCCCTGGAGGCAATTTACAGACATTGAAGTAGTGATTTCTTGACTGAAGTGTATTAAAGTAATTTGACCGCATACTTTCACAACAATAATGATACTGAAACATTGAGAGATGATACTGAAGAACTTCAATTTAAATAAAAACAATATGGGAAACTCACCAGAAGAATTTAAATATGTTTGAATAAAGGATATATGTAGTCAAAATTCATATAAATTAGTACCAGGTATCATTTGTACAGGTATTAAGTAGTACCTAAACCTCAGTTGTATTATGTGAGCTATGTAATAGATTAAAGGGAAGCAAGACTATATTGTCCACACCTGCTAGTTTTACATATAGACATATGTTGTTAGACTGCTGCATACACAAATAAGTTGCTATGTCACACTTTCACAATGTATATTAATCTGTATGGTATAATCTTTTCTTTTCCATATAAACACATTTATTTAGGCCCAATAGGTACTGCATAACACTGAGTGTTGAACATTTGAGTGTATCTGTTTTTCAATTGTTATCTCATAGAAATTACAATAAATTTGATGTCAGATAAAAACTAGCACTTAAAAGACTGTGTACTACTATGTTAAAGGAAACAGAGTTGAGCCATTTAGCATGAAAAGAAGAAAAACATCAATTAAATAATTAATGTGGGCTTTTTCCGAAGTATCCCAATGAGAATTCAAACCATACCAATGATAATTGAGAATCATTGAGTAGCATAATCTTAATGTAGGAAAATATTGAGAAAAAATGTCTGTATACTATGTCATTTAAACAGTATTTTGGCAATCTGGATTCTATCCTAAATGGTTAATAATCCCAGCACGCCTATTAAATAATGATAAGAGGAGGTTATTTTCATAACATACTTTTAAGCATAAAAATGAAAATATTTTTAATATCAAAATAAAACAGCAAGGGAAATGACTTTGTGACTTTCAAAATTATTTCTTAGTTTTCACAGAAGTTTACATTACATGAAATGTTGTAGGAAAACAAAATAAATTACTCCTGAAATCTTTTATATAAGTGTGTGTGTGTGTGTGTGTGTGCATGTGTGTGTGTATGTGTGTGTGTGTGTGTGTGTGTGTGTGTGTGTGTGTGTGTGTGTGTGTACTACTCCCAGGACAAATGGAATCATGGCTGCAAAACTGTACTAATAAATTTTAAAATATGAAGTGAAACTGTGCATATATTTAAAGAGAATAAATCGTCCTGTTATGCCACAATAGTATATATTAGAAAATTTGAATTTTTAGAAAAAGAGTTCTTATGCACATGATTTGCTATTTCATGAGAGATAATTGAATTCAATTTTGTATTGAAAAATTTTATACAGCAACTTTACTAATTAGGAATGATAAAGTTTTTCTTTTTAATAAAGATATGTTTAGCATATTTTTGTATTTTGCTTTTTTTATAGGGATTTTTATTTTTTGGAGCTGAGAACCGAACCCAGGACTTACATGCTTGTAAGACAAGCACTCTACCTCTGAGCTAAATGTTTAGCATATTTTATGGATTTATTTATGCTATTGTCAAAGGAAATAATCCCGATGTTCAAATAAGGAAATCAAGCAGAAGGACATTTGATACTGCTTGATTAGACTGAATTTTAGGTATAATGAAGATGGACACAATGATATATCCATCATAGGGAATTTGTACCTGTACAATACATATCTTGATTGCTATTTATTTCCCTTTCCACATCCCTCTTTTCTACCCTCTCACTTCTTTTTTACAAAATTTTATTTCCATTCTGTCCTTTTGTATTTATTTTTTTTTCTTTTCTCTTCTTTCCTTTTCTCCTACTTCCTTTCTAGTTCTTTTCCTTCTGAAACTTTCTCCTCAATTCACAGTATCTATTATATAGTTTTTATTTATTTTTACTTTTATTTTCTCATAACAGAGAGACAATGTAATATTTATATATTTGTGTCCCATTTATTACACTTAAGAGTATGATCTGAAGATGTATTCATTTAGCTCCAAATGTTTGAAGTTTATTTTTTGTGGCTGAGAAATGCACCACTGTATAAAAAAAGTTTACATCTCTTTTATGTGTTCCTCATTTGATGGGCATTTGGGGTGTTTCCAAGATTTGGCTATTACAATATCTGCTGATATATATATATATATATATATATTTATATATATTTTTTTTTTTTTGAGACAGGGTCTCACTTTGTGGTTCAGGCTGGCCCCGAGCTCAGCCTCAAACTCACATCACAGCAATCCTCCTGCCTCTGCGTCCCGAGTGCTGGGATTACAGGCATTAGCCACCACGCCCAGCACTGTGGTATGTGGTACTGGTTGCTGCCTGGGTGAGTCTCCAAGCCCAGTATTGTATGTGGTTACCAGGGGATCGAACCCAGGCCCTTGCGCTTACAAGACAGGCACAAGAACCACTGAGCTAACTCCCCAGCCCATGATATATTTAATTCTTGAGGGGAAATACCGAGAAGGAAGATATCACAAAAAGAGAATAGTTGGGTAAAATGGAATTTCTAGTCTTTGTTTTTTGAGGAATCTCCACACAGATTTCCATAGTGAGTTCATCAGTCTATGCCAACTGTGGAGAAGGGTTCCTTTCTCCTCACAGCCCCACTAGCCTTTACTGTTGGTTGATTTCTTTATAACAGCCATTCTTCTTATGTGAGATAGAATCTCAGTGTTGTTTTCATCTGCATCTATATAAGTGATGTTGAACAATTTTTCATATATTTACTGCTGTTTATATGTGTTCATCTGAGAGGAATGTATTTATCTCATATGACCATTTTTGGAATTGGTCTTTAAATTTGGAGCTTTTTTTTATTATTTCTTTATATATTCTTGATAATGGTCTTTTGTCTGAGGTAAAGCTAGCAAAAATTTTTTCCCATTCTTTGTTGTGTCTTCACTCTTGCTGATTTCTTCTGCAGTGCAAAAGGTTCTTCTTAGGATAAGATTCTAGTTATTGACTCTTTGTCAATCCCATATGGCTGAGGTTTTGTGCATGAAGTCTTTGCCTACCCCATACCTTCAACAGTGCCACCTATTCACACTTCACACTTTACTGTTTCTGTTTTATTATTCCGATCTTTGAACTGTTTTTATTTTAATTTTATACATTTTTCTCAAACATGGAACTAATTTTAGTCTTCAACATGTGGATAGTCAATTTTTCTAGCACCATTTATTTTTAATTTTTAAAAAATAATTGATTATATGGGTATATTTTATATAAACATCATGATCACAATCAATATTGAAAATTTGTAACAGTATAGGATACAACTTAATTCTTATTTTTCCATTTCCCTCCCTATACCCTGCCCTCTCTATACATAAGCTTTGTTTCCTTTATAAAAAAAAAAAAGTATCTTCCCCCACATTATATAACCCTACACCCTTTACCGTTTGAATGTGTTCTATTTCACAGTATTAAAGAGACTATCTTTTTTCTAGAAAAAGTGTTTATTTAGCCCCTTTGGTAAAGTAATGTAGCTGAATTTTAGGTTTTTTTTTTTTTAAATCTTTATTTGTACATTACATACACACATCATGATTGCACTCAACAATGAGAATTTGTACCAGTATATGTCACAATTTTATTCTCATTTTTTTTCCCCATAGCCCTACCTACCCTACCACCTTTGGGTTTGTTTTTGTATCTTCCATTCTGTTCCATTGATTCTAAGATCTATTTTCTTGCCAGTTGTACATAATCTTATATGAAACTCTGGTTCGCTTGCCAAATGAAGGAATAGAACTAGAATACTTCTGTGGTGCTCTCTAAGGCTCAGTTCACCAACTGATAGAATTTTAACAGTGACAAATGGTGAAGATAAAGCCCTGCTACCTGAAATATTAATGACATTTTAAGGTATGTAATTACAAAACATTCTATTTTTTTTTCTTCTGGCTGATTATTGTAAGGAATAAAGCTCTTATTTAAGGATTTTACCCAGGAATATAAGAGCTGGAAATTTTTAAACTTTCATAGATAAATTAAAATAAATATTATATGCCAAAAGATATTCACTAAATCTTGCTTTTATTTTATTAGTTTTAATTAATACATAATAACTGTATATATTTATAGTGTATGCTATGATGCTTTGATAGTGTAATGTTTAAATTAAGAAATTAGTATACCTGTCAACTTATATATTTATTATTTATTTAAAGTGAGATAACAAAACTTTCCTCATGTAATATATACATACATATATTGACTACTGCATTAATTATTGAATTATTGAAATTATTGAAATTATTGACTACTGCATTAATTTTACTTTGATATGTAACAACGGAACTTCCTTTTCCTGTTTTCTCACAGAATTGTACATTTTCATCTGACCAATCTCTCCCAATTGTACTCATTTCTCCCTAGTAAACAGTTTATTTCCAACTGTGTGATCACTTTAATAGTCTGTGTGTAAATTCTGTGTCTCATTACTTTACTAAAATAATGTCTTCTAGGTGTATCCATATCATAAATGACAGTATTTCATCATTTGTATGACCAAATAATATTTCTTTGTTGTGTACAAATGTGTGATCCTTTCTACAAAATTTGAACTTTTAAGTGGATTTCAAACCTTGGCAGTTGTTATAGTTTTGTTATACATAAAGGAGTCCGAACCTTCTCCCATACATTCATTTCCTTTAGATATATGAACAGTGGTGGAATTGATGGGTCATATCAGACGTCTACTTTTAGTTTGTTGAGGCACTTCGTTGTTTCCCAAAATACCTTTAGCAGTTGATATTCTTACTATTTAAGAGTTTCTCTCACTAGCATTTATTTTCCTTCCACGACTGAGAATTATCATTGTAACTATGGTGAGATGATATTATATCACAGCTTTTATTTACAGTTACCTGAAGATAATTGAATGTCTTTTCAATTGCACATTGAATGTCTGTATTTTCTTTTGAAAAATTCCTGCTTAAATGTTTTGCCCAGTTTTAGTGAAATTATATGCGCTTTGTGCTATTGAAATATTTTTGGTTTCTTGCATATTCTGTAAATTAACATCTTGTCTTAGGTATAGTGCAAAAATTTTGGCATTCTGTGTGTTGTCTCTTCATTCTCTGTTGATTCTTTCCTTTTGTTCCATAGGTATTTTAAAATTTGCTATCATAGCATTTTTCTATTTTTCTTTTAATTTTCTTTCATTTCAAGATTTATCCAAAAATTCATTCTGAATATAATGTCTTGAAAAATATTCTTACATTTTAACTAATTGCTTTCATATTTTCATGTCTGATGCTTTAATCTACTTTCAGTTGATTATGAGTGATGAGAGAATGAGATCTAGGTTATGTTTGTGCATGTAGGTGTCCAATATACTCAGCTTAATTTATTAAAGAAACAGTTCTACTTTTGCTAATGTACATTTTAGTATTGGTCAAAAGTCAGTTAATTGTGATTGCACTTATTTCTCTCCAGGTCTTTTGGGCTATTGAACATATATTTTTCTGTTTTTATGCTAATATCTTGATGTTTTATGACTATAGACTTTAATGTACTTTGAAGTTAGGTAATATGATGTCTCTAAGAGTTTTTTTTGGTCATTATTTTTCCTCTAGTTTCCTTTAGCTACTCAAAGATTTTGTGATTTCATCAAATTTTAGAATATTTTTATCCTTTTTCTGTGAGTCATGTCATTGATTCTATGATGGAGACTTCATCAAATCTGATTACCTCAGGCAATATTGAGATTCTGAAATTATTTTTTATAGTACATGAACATGGGATATCTTCTATTTTTGTGCTTTCTTGACTTTTTTCATTAATGTTTTACAGTTTTCAGTGAAATTTTTAGATTTTTTTTCAGCTTTTATAAATGGAGTAGTTTCACTGATTTTTTTTTTAGACAGCTTTTATATTTGCATATAGGAGCACCACTAATTTTTCATCCTAAATTTATACCAGCAACTTCATTGAATTTACTTGTTAGATCCAATAGATTTTTCTAGTAGAGATTTTAGGGTTTTCTGAACATAATATAATCATGTCATCTGCAAAGAAACACAATTTAAATTTCTTCTCTCTTTCAAATATCATATTTTTTTCTTGATCTTTCTTGAAGGCTCTGGGTATGGCTTCCATCAGCACTGAGTACTGCAACTTCTAAAAGTATCTGCCTTTCCTGTACTCCAGTAATATCCAATAATATAGGTAGGTCTTGAGAAATTAAGATGCATGAATTTTTATAATGTGAACACAATTAAAATTTTATAATGAGGAAAAGTATTTTTTACAATGTACTAAGTGTGAAATTGTCATTAACATTATTGCACATCAATCAGTATTAAGAAAAATATTAATGAAGAATCACAATATATTCTCTCTGAAATATGTAAATAGTTTAAGCAAGATTATATCAGGAGATGGGATATATTGAGGACTTCAATATCAGTATTTGAAAATCTTAAGCATAAATTTAACAGATGAATATCTCATATTATAAAATTTTAGAAGTTACTAACATATAAGAAAATTGACAAAATTTACAGATACATAATAAAATTTATCATTTTCAACCATTACATCCTTGATATTCTTTTCTTTGTGTGTCACTCCAAAAATAACTCACTCATATCACAGTACATTTCACTAAAACAACAGTGATAGGAAAATATGCTTAGTAGAAAGGGAAAAAGTATTGTTACCTATTTATTCTATATATACCTAGTAATTATTTCTGTATGTATTATCATATATATTCTTTGCATTGTCATTTTTTCTTAAGTTCAATCCAACACATTTGTATGAAGTCTATTAAATTTCTTCATATCTTTTTTGTGTATAACAAATACAGTTAATGTTCCTATTTAATGGCAAGGAAATTAACCCTCAAGTAGGTTTGCTTTCTACACTCATGCAGCTAACAGAGCTCACAATTACACCAATGTCTGCTGATGTAGGGCAGCAACCCAGGACCCTTTGTTATTCTTCTCGGTGAAGTCCCTTAGTAGCACTAATTCAACAGTGTAATTATTGTCAAGCAATTCTAACATATGTGGTCAGTGCCATGCACCGCCTGCATTAAGTATATACTTCAACAAACCTTACAAAGCTAGAAAACAAATGAAAGATATAAAAATCAGCATGACAAAGGCAGAAACTACTCACGAACATGTCTGACTTTTTTATTACTCTAAAAAGATTAAGGAATAATACAAACTTTTGATATCTTACAAAGATCCAAAGATTATGTGTATATATATATATATATATATATATATATATATAGAGAGAGAGAGAGAGAGAGAGAGAGAAATATATAATTTGAAATATGTCTTTAGTGTTTCTGAAGTTTACTCTTATAATACTTATGTTCAATGATATAGGTCTCCATTTTTTTTGTCATTATTGTCTTTTAAAGGTGTAATTTCAAGCATAAGAGGAAATTCCTGTAAAAATAGGTCCAAAATTAGTATAAATTAATAAGGTTCAATAAGATTTCTGATATACATAAAATAGTTAATTACTTCCCATATCCGATATATTATACTCTATAAAACAAGAGTATTATTTATATGTGCATATGTTTGATAGAGATTGTCAATTATTTTAATCATATGAGGTAGCACTAGTATACACAGTAAAACAGAAAATCAGCAATGATATGGGCCGATATCATACCATTTCATTAAGCATGAGTGAAAATAGACATGTACTTATATTACAGTAAATTATTTGATTAATAAAAGAAACAAGTAAAACTCATGGCAGTTTGCATAGAATTTTGGAAAATAACAGTGGTAGATAATTGCTATGTAACATACTCTGAACTATAAAAGCTTATTCGATGTGTTCAAGTTCACAAAATTTCATTCATTCACTTAATCCTTTCTCCATGCCTTAGCTTACAGTTATCACAAAAAGTGCATCACTTGACAAACTTTTTAAAGTTTGTGCTAGACAATGATATAAAAATAAATCCTCCAGCATATTGATAAATGTTTCAAGTTATAAAAGAAAATTAGATTTTAAAATGTATATCTGAAAATCTAGGAGTCTGATGAGAATTATCAATATCAATTTACTCTGCTTACAAATTTCAAATGATTGCTATCTCACTGAAAAGTCACATGAAAAACATGTGCTAAGACAGTAGAAAAGATATATGTCAAATCTCACACTGATTAGTATATCATTGTAGTAGTAGATGCACATCATGTTTTATTAAGAAATCTTCTAGTTTTACACATGTATTCATATGCATATACCATGTATATATGTGTAAATATACATGACATGTCAATTTACACAATATATTTTAAATTTCACATGAATGTAGAGACTCAGAAAAGATAAAATAAAGCAAATATAGATCTATGGAGAGATGGATACAATAAAGATATAAACAGAAGCAGAGGTACTGTACGCATGCACTTTTTAAAAGACTATCTGTCTCATAAAAGTTGGGTTCATATAAGAAAAACATTCATAAACAAGAAATATTTCATGAAACACCATTGAGATTTGCTTCATTTAACTAGATCAATAGTACATTAAACTCCAAAGGGATGATGACATTTGATAATGAAATAAGAATATATATATATATATACACACACACATATAGGCAATAAGTACACAAAACATGTGTCTAATAACATGGTTAAGGTATTCCTGAAATTGCTAAATAGTGGTATTTAGAATGTCATATTTGCTGTATATTTTTCTGGAACCAGATTTATATTTGCTTTCAACACTGCTAAAAATTTGGATCAATACTGGTAATAAATCTTTAAATGCTTTTTAACCTTACAAGCTCTTTATAAGCTGAAAGATAATCAATAAACAGGGTAGAAAAACTGCTTGTGATTCATCTTTTAAGACAACGTTATTCTATGACTTAATGCCAATAACTCTGAATACAAATGCCAAAATCAATGTTTTTGCTGAAAAATTATTTGAACAGCTAAAAGAATACAAAATAACCACTTTATTTACACATTTGCTAGATTTTATTTAATCAAAATAATATTCAGCTCTTTTATGAGTGATGTAGTAAAAAACCAATAAATGTATTCTATTCTGATTTTTCTTCTTTCCAGATATTACTAATTGTATGGATGTATTTATATACTTATACCAAGGTACATGTGAAACTTTATTTATGTAGAATTTTGCAAAACATACAACTGTTATAAATAATCTTTTATATTTAAGGGTCAGAAGCAAATTCATAGACAGAAAAAAAAGAAATATTTCACATTTATGTTTTTATAATTAATTTTTATATGTTTCTTTATAGTGATTTTTATAAAGTCTATAACAATGATTCAAAAATTAATCTCATACAAAGAAAGTTTTTTGTTTTATTTTAAATTCTTAGTATAGCAATAATTTATGAGGTTTAATATTTATGTTTATTTTTTCATTTAAAATTGAGAAAATATCTTAAGCTCTATTATATAAAAAATGAATCCTATGTATACAAATAAAGCATTTAAGGAAACAAAGAATTACAAATTGGAATTTACCTTTATTAGCAATATGTGAAAAACCCTCCCAGAAAGGAATAAGCATTAAAATTGTTGATCTACGTATCTGATCATTGTGAAACGATGAATTATTTTTGAATATGGAAAGAAAATATTCACAGGAATATATATTAATTCTGATTTCACACCTAGGCACCTATAGAAAATGAACTACATATATAGTTGAAGTTGAAATTCAGATTTTTCTGGTCTAGTAGAAAGTTGCAGAACATAATAGAACAGAGAGAAAACACTGAATAATATTTTCAGTAGTTGATTAGATTTGGCCACAGTGGTATGAATTCATGCTAGTTAATAAGCTGCAATGTGAAAAATACAACTTATGAAGCATGCTAATAGAGTAACTGCTGCTGTGGAAGAAAAATAACAGTATTGATCATAATTCCCACACAATCCATAATGTTATCTGAATGATACAAACTTAGAAGATTAAAGACTTTAAAGTCTAAAATTTCACAATGACATTCCCAAAAGGCCAAATTCTTGAAAATTGAGTGCTGAAGTTGAATCCTGAGTGCTGAAATTCAGAGAACTATGATTTCATTGAAAAATATGGGACTGTTTAGCAGGGATAGATGGTTGAAATCACAGGAAAGAACTGTACACAGGAGAGTTGTCAAATAATTCGTTGGTGCATTACTTCTGCCCCTTACCAGATAGTTCTATGTTTATCATCAAAAAAGTTATTTTTAGAGATTAAAAAAGAATTTAGTAAGCTCAGTCAACTGAAGCAAAAACACTTGTTGATATAGTAATTCCTTTGGTGTATAAAATACTTGGTCATGAACAGTTTTTGTTTAATGACTTGACAAAATTATAAAATTGTTATATTCTCTGCTAAATCTAACAGAGAAAATCTAGTGTGATCTTTGCATGATAAATAGTCCTTGCAAAAATGTTATTTTTCTAATATATATATATATTTAATATATATATAATTCATTTTCTTTCTTTCTTTCTTTCTTTCTTTCTTTCTTTCTTTCTTTCTTTCTTTCTTTCTTTGAGACAGGGTCTTGCTTTGTAGTTCAGGCTAGCTCTGAGCTCAGCCTCAAACTCACATCACAGCAATCCTCCTGCCTCTGCCTCCTGAGTGCTGGGATTACAGGCATGAGCCACCACGCCTGGCACTATGGTATGTGGTACTGGTTGCTGCTGGGGTGAGTCTCCATGCCCAGTATTGTTATGTGGTTACCAGGGATTGAACCCAGGCCCCTGCACTTGCAAAACAGGTGCCGAAAACACTGAGTTATATCCCCGGCCCTAAAATTCATGTTCTTATTGGATCTTGAAATTCTGACCTTTATCTGTGTGATTATTTATAATTAGAAAAAAAATGAAGGAGTATATAAAATATTTTTAATCCTTTGATGGGAGGGTTGATTTTTAAGCTCTTTATAGATTCTAGATAGTAACCTTTTGCCTGAGAAACTGCTGGGAAAGATTTTTTTCCCATGTTTTTGATTGTCTTTCATTCTGCTGTGCAGAAGCTTTTTAGTAGAATCAGATCCCATTTGTTGATTTCTTCTGCTATTTCTCATGCTATAGAGGTTTTGTTCATAAAGTCTTTCCCTAAGCCAGTGTCTTCAAGAGTTTTATCTAACCTGTTTTACAGCAGGTTTAGTGTTTTGTCTTAACATTTAGGTCTCTAATTCACTTTGATTTTTTATTTTTATTTTTTTAGTGCACAGTGAATTAGATCCAGCCACATAGTCTTTGGCATGATAAAACCCAGTTTCTCCAGTACTATTTGTTAAAGTGGCTATCTTTTCGCCATTGAGGATGTTTGTCTTCTTTGTCAAAGATGAGGTGGCATAATACATCTGGAATTGTTTCTGGATCTTCTAATCTTTTCTACTGATCCTTAGGTCTCTAACTTTACCAGTACCATGAAGTTTATTACCATAGCTTTGTGGTATAGTTTTAAGTTAAGGATCATAATACCCTCTGATGTGGTCCTTCTTATGTAGAATTGGTTTTGCTCTGCTAGTTCTTTTGTAGTTCCAGATGAATTTTTGGGTTAGATCTATGAAATATACTGTTAGGATTTAAATTGAGATTACATTGAATTTATATAGTAGAGAGAATATAGCCATTTTGTAAGACTATAGCCATTTTGACGAGGTTGGTTCTTCCTACCTACAAACAAGGAATGTCTTTCCATTTTCTGATATCCTCTTCAATCTCCTTTTCAGGGTGTTGTGTTTTCAGGGTAGAGGTCTTTCATCTCCTTTGTTAAGTTGGTTCCTAGATATTTCTTTTTTTTTTTTTTATTCTATTGTGAAAGGAATTGACTCCCCAATTTCTCTTTCAATAAATGTATTATTTGTGTATAAAAATGACAATGCACTATTTTAACAGAATGAAGGACAAAAATCATAGGTCCTCTTAAAGGATGCAGAAAAAAGTGTTTGACAAAATCCAACACCCATTCATGATGAAAGCCCTACAAAAAATTGGAGTAGATGTACTTTATCTCAACTTAACAAAAATTACGAGAAACTAACAACCAGTATCCTACTAAATGGTCAGAAACTGAAATCTTTCACACTAAGATCAGGAATGAGATGAAGATAACCAGTACCACCACTCCTGTTCAATATAGTACTGGAAACATTATCCAAGGTAATTATACAAGAGAAATAAATAAAAGGAACAAAAATAGAAAAGGAAGAACTTAAACTGTCATTATTCACTGATGACATGATGCTTTATACAGAAGACCCTAAAAACTCCACAGAATACTGCTGAACTTAATTGGCAAATTAAGTAGAGCAGACGCATACAAGAACTGTGTTTTATACCTTACTTACAGATTTCTAATGTTGTTTTTGTAACTTTCACTCTTGAGACATCATCAAAGGGTTGATGTGTATAAGCATTAGGTGGAAGAGTGTTGGAATTTTTCAAGCACTAAAAGGTTGTCTTTTTTGTACATGTGCATTATGTAAAAGTTAAAATTTCTTGAGTTATCAGCTCTTTGAACAATTGAGTATGGTGCTGACTCATTGTATATTTGCTATGTTCTCACATTTTCCAAACAAATACATACAATAAAATAAAACAAAATTTATTTAAATGTCTTAAATATTTTTCTAGAATTACGTATTTGAAATTTCAAACTATTATATTTACTACTAAGAATTTTAGACTTTACATATTTGATATTCTAACTGTTCAACATTCAGAATTATGGCACTTTAGATCAAAGCTCTCAGAAGTATGGCTTGAACTCCAAAAGTATCTAGAACATGAAAGTACCATAATTCAAAGACTTAAAGAGAGAAAAGTTTATTTTCCCACTAAAATGAGGATAATTGCATATATACAGGCAAATGAGTAGAAAATATGTGTTTATGGCTTTGGGGGAAAATGTATAGTAAATATTAATAGATGAAAAATTTTCTTAGCATGAAAAAATACTTTAAACGTTATATTGAACAGTAATCAGGGAAAATAATGCTCTGTACCCTTTAAAATAATAAAAACTGTAAAAAATACATCAGCTGATAATCATAGTTATTTACTGATTCAAGATGTACTTGGTTATCAGCATTGTGTACTACTCTTAACAATCAGCATTAGGTCAAATGCTGAATTATTTTAATGTTCAAAAGAAATACAATATTTAAAATTAAATTAAGATTGTAATCTTAAATATGGAAAAATTATAATTCTGAAATATTCTTTAAAAGTTATAAGAGGACAGAATAGTCTAAATACCCATCGACTGGAAATTGGATTAAAAAATTAAATAAAATGAAGTATTACATAGCCATAAAGAATGTCGAATTAAAGACATTTATACTCAAATGGATGTACCTTGAGGTTATACTCATAAGTAAGAGAAACAGGACACAGATATATAAATACTGTATTGTTTCTCTAATATGAAAAACTGAAGGTGTAAATGTGTTCTAAAATGTATGGTAGCTGAAATAGAAAATACTAAGAAAATGTTCAAAGCGAAAAGGTATAGGGGAGATAAGGGAAAGCAAAGAAGGAAAAGATCATTTTTGAAAGTGAAAAAATAAATGAAACAAAGCTCATATATAGAGGGATTTGGCAGGTTATAGGGAGGGCAGGGGAATGTGTACAAAATGAAAATCAAGACACATTATGTACAGATACAAATGTGCAATGTTGAATATGCTTATAATGCATACCTAACATGTACCAATAAACTCAAGAAAGGAAAAACATTTAAAATAGAAAAAATTTTAAAAAGTAGTGAAATAAAATAATTAAACTGGCATGGTGGTGCATGCCTCTAATCCGAGCACTAGGAAGGCTGAGGCAAGAGGATTGTGATAAGTTCAAGGCCAGGCTGCACTACCTAGTGAGTATAAGATAAACCTGAAATACATAGAGGTACTCTGACTCAAATAAAATAAAATATAAATTAAATAGAATAAATAGTTAAATATTCCACTTCTCAACTTGAAAGAATTCATACAGTAGAAATTAAGAGAAAATGAAAGCACTCTGATTTCATACGATTTAGTATTTGTGATACAGCCGTACATTCAACATTTAAATATTGTACTTTATCATTAGAATTTGAATTTATGTTTTCACATATTTAAATATCTACAAAACACTGCCTGATGACAGAGCTATTTGTAAGATTCATTTTTTCTTTTCTCTTTCTTTCTTTCTTTCTTTCTTTCTTTCTTTCTTTCTTTCTTTCTTTCTTCCTTCCTTCCATCCTTTCTTTTTTTGTTACACTAACTATCAAACTTGTGCCCTTTTCTTTGAAAGATAGGTATGGTACCACTGAGCTAAATCCCTGGTCTTTAAGGTTTCAATTCACGATGATTTAATACCTTATAGTAAATTTTTTTCAAGTTGTTACAGTATAATATATGATCTTATCTAATTAAAGAGGAAAACAATTGTGATTTTGGTCAATTCTCGGTGGATAATTCAAATAATAATATAATAATCATCCAGAACCACCACAGGAAATCACTGCTGACTAATTTTCTCAACAATTTGGAAAACTGACTTTTAAACCAATTTATGTGGGGGGAGTTTTTATGTGAACTAAGAATTCATTTAATATGATTAATTTTATTTTTCCTTAATTGTTCTGTCAACTTTTAAAAAAACTTGTCAGTTTGTATAATCAACTAAATGAACTTATTCTAAATATTATCATATGTTAACCAGTGTAGGAAATACGTCGAAGAACATTTAATTGAAATACTTTATAATGGTCAGTGTGCTGATATTAAAATTTGGTTGAAAACAAAACTGAACTATATTATAAAACTCTTGATAGTTTCAATTGATATGTGTTTACCTGAGAAAATTTTTTCTCAATGCCTGAGAAATACCTTTTGTTTTAAAGAGTATAAATCTGGTATGTCTTAGCATCATTATTTAACATTGTTTATTGGGTAAATGCGCAGGTGAGTAAAGGTGAACAGGTAAATAGAGGTAAAAATGAATACATACATGCACAGAACAGTGAGTTTCCAGATGCAAACAAACTCAAGTTTGACATATTAATATTATATTTGCATTAGCGGGTGGGTTGCAATGACTGATTTTAGATATTGCCTTTTCCTTGGCATTGCTTGCTTTCTGTATTTTTTAATAAGACTGCATCTGCTGGGGCCAGGGATTTAGCTCAGTGGTTCTGGCACCTTTCTTTTTTTTTAATTGAAATCTTTATTGGTACATTATATATATACATCATGATTGCATTCAACAATGAGAATTTGTACCAGTATATGACATAACTTAATTCTCATTTTTTTCCCTTAGCCCTGCCCACCCTACCACCCCCACCCCCATATATATGAACTTTGTTTCCTTTCATTTTGTTATAATCTCATTATTTCCCCCCTTCACTCCATTACTCTTTGAGTGTTTTCTATTTCACAATATATAACATACATTCTAGAACTCATTTATAGCTTTGTTTCCTCATACCAGAGAAAAGAGATGATATTTACACATCTGTAACCTATTTATTTCACTTATGAGAATGTCCTCAAGGTGCGTTCTGGCACCTTTCTTGCAAGCACAAGGGACCAGGTTTGATTCCCCAGGAACCACATACAATACTGGGTGTGGAGACCCACACCCACCAGCAATCAGCACCACAAACCACAATGCTGGCACCTGTAGTCCCAGCACATGGGAGCCAGAGACAAGAGGATTGCTGTGATGTGAGTTTGAGGCTGAGCTCAGGGCCAGCCTGAACTACAAAGCAAGACCTTGTCTCAAAAAAAAAAAAATAGTAATAATAACAATACACCTGCTAGATACTAGTTGATTTCAGCAAGTTAAATAATGTCCTTTTGTCGTTTATATTTGATGACATATTAATTAATGCACTTCTATAACATTTAACCTTTTTAAAAATAAGAAATTAGATAAATTACCACTCTGTTCATTGTTTGTATTATTAACAAATTAATTCTGTATAAAATTGAGTCTTTATTTACTATTTCCCTAGGAAATAATGGGGACATTTGATTTGTAAAATAGATTCTTCAGAAACCAGATAGTTTTGCTCCTTTATATGGAAAATATATTTTTCCACTCACAGCATACATTTTAGTATATAAATTAAACATCATATACTTATATATAATATGTAATACACACACACACATGCACA
>PVIR01025772.1:0-24600 GCA_004026965.1 Petromus typicus | reverse complement strand
TGTTATATATTGTGAAATAGAAAATGCTCAATGTAAAATAAGGTGAAAGAGGACAATGTTGAGATTGTAACAAAAAAGTAAGGAAACAAATTTTATGTATATGGGGGGGTGGTAGGGTGGGTAGGGCTATGGGAAAAAATGAGAATTAAGTTGTGTCTTATACTGGTACAAATCCCCATTATGGAGTGCAATCATGATGCGTATATTTAATGTACCAATAAAGATAAAAAAAAAAAAAAACCAAAAAAGAAAAGCCAGACAGTGTTAGAATTGAGTAATCACCTTCCTCCCCGTGTGGATAAGGTTCTCATAAAGACTTTTCCCCTGCATGGTATGACTTTTCGTGGAGATGGCTCTGGGCCCATTTCCTGTTTCCTCCTCTCTGTTCCAGCAACAAGACAGAATGTTTCTTGGGTACTGAGTATGAGAACCTATTGGGGTTCTTGCAGCTAAAATCCAAACACACTGATGCTATCCCTGTGCCTCCTGGGAGGTTGGCACCCTCATGCCAGTCCACACCCAGCCCTCAGCAGCTCATCAAAGTTGTGACTGAGTCATTCCTACCAGTTCATCATCAAGGGCCTCTATGCTAATAAAGTTGATTCTCCATAGTTTTCTGTTTCTCCAGATTTCAGGGTGAGTGATGATTTGTCCACTCAGTTCTCAGGGTTAGAGCTTCTCCCGGATACACTAATGAGGACCGTCAACGTGCTTTTGCCCTGCTGTTCTTCTTCTAGTTCCCCGGATGCTCACTACCACCATACTACGGGACGTACACTCATTTTAAACCCCAACATGGGCCAGCAGCAAAAAAGCATTTAAATTTTAGATCTCCACCCACAGGGTTTTTAAATTTGGCTAAGGTTAAATACCTCCAGTGGAAACAATGAAGATAACATCAGAGATGTTTTAAATTCCAAGGCTACAAGCCAAGAGCATGTGAGAAAGTATAAGCCTGAGATCTCAGGTGTGAGAGTAATCATATTTCATCAGCACCGTGAAGCATAAGTACAAGGAGTCTTAAGCAGGAGAACCTAACCAAAGTTTAGGTAAATCAAAAACAGATACTAAGACACATATATGACAGTGTTAACTGAAACCCCTAGTGAGCTTCTTAGGAGGTCAAAGGAATGGGCACCTGCTTCACTCTGGGGGTGGGTGGAGGCACTAGATAATTTTCCAATAACTTTCTGAGTCTTATTGATAAACCTTAAGAGAATATCAAGAATGCAAGAGAATTCCCATGGGTAAAGCAAAAGGCAAGACAGACTTTATTATCCTTGATGTTCTCAAAAAATTTCAGACAAACTGGCTATGTCAGCTCCGTAATTGAGTCCCAGTCTGGAGTACCAGGAGAGTCAGCTGTGTGATGGAAACTTCCATTCCACTCAGGGTCAGCCAGTGACAAGGCCAGGACACTGTGTTCCCAGCTGACTGGCCGGCCTCCTCATTCATTACAGAACTCCAGACTCCTGTGGTTTTATCTACAAAGTTCTGCCTGAGTCGAAGGTACTCACAGTTTTTATAAACTCATTTTCATTTGTGCACTGAGAAAACTGATTCGGAAAAACATTTCACAGGATCTGCTATAGGAATCTTAGGCTATTTTACCACTGAAGAAATGTCACCACCCCGAAGTCTCTCATAAGGCCCAGGGCTTTTCCTTTATTACCTAATTTATTAAAAATTAAATGACCACTCATTTTTGTTGTAGTCAGCATATGTCACAGCACCACGCCAAAGCGTATTTGGTCCATTAGAGGAATGCGGGTAGAAATGGCTCCACCTTTGGGAAGGATTTCATTATCTTTATCCTGATGTTAAAGCTGAGATTTGCGCTGTGCTGATAAACCAAAGAGGAATGAATTGCTTCTCTCTCTTCAGGATCTACCCTAAATGTCACTTCCGCTATGGAATCTCCTGTCTGTCTTTTGATTTCTGTGGTATTTTGCATATCTTCCTCTTGACTCACATGTATTTCGTCGTAAGGAGGGAATCAAAATCTTTAAAGATCAGATAGACAGGATAGTTCCATTATCCTGTCTAGGATAATACGACTGTGCCTGAGAGATAGAAGCAGCCAGTGTGTGTTGAGTGAGCACCCTGAAATGTCACTTCTGATTACTTAATTCCAAAATAGCCACCTAGTCCCCTGTGTGTTTGCTTTATACAGGACTGAAGACATCAGAGAAACAGGAGAAGCAGGGCTCGGAATCCGCTAGCTGAGAGTGACGCTCTGTTGAGGGCAGTTGGGGGCGTTACCCCGCCCCCAAAGTCTCCCTGGAGTTAGCAACTGAGTCAGGTGATCGCTTCCCCCCAGTGACCCGAGCTCGATTGCAGTCTTCTGCCCGGGTCTCCAGGTCATCTAGGTTTCCATCATCAGAGCTATCCTTCACTTTTACGACTAGATAAGGAGGGAGAAAAACTGTCCTATAAAAATTTCACATAAAATTTCTAAGAACAAGGTCTTATAACGCGGTGACCCCATTTTGCTCTGCAGGCCACCACGGGCCGTGATATCCTTCCCAATATCTTAAACTTCAAACCAAGAGGAAGATGTGGATCCTCAACGTGATGGCTCCAAATGGGTAGCATTCACTCGTCATGCAGCACCGTGTGCTTTTTTTTTCTTTTTTTGAGACAGGGTCTCACTTTGTGATTCAGGCTGGCCCTGAGCTCAGCCTCCAACTCGCATCACAGCAATCCTCCTGCCTCTGCCTCCCGAGTGCTGGGATTACAGGCGTGAGCCACCACGCCCGGCACTGTGGTATGTGGTACTGGTTGCTGCTGGGTGTGAGTCTCCACGCCCAGTATTGTATGTGGTTACTGGGAATCGAACCAGGTCCTTGAGCTTGCAAGACAGGCGCCGGAACCACTGAGCTAACTCCCCGGCCCACAGTATGCTTTTCAAAGCAGGATGGTGCTCCAGAATTGCAGAGTCTTGGAAATACTGAGGAGAAACTATGTTTGAAAATATGTTTGAAATAGTAGGAAAGAAATATAAAACAATGTTTAAATTTAAATTGATTAGTGAGTATAATGCCTATTAAAGACATTCAGATTCCAAAAATAATGCTAAAGATTCATGATTTCTTCTGCTGGGGTTTTGCGCATCTCTTCCCAGACCTGAGTGGGAAGAGGGCCCACGTGCCCCGGGCTGTGACGCAGGCCCACGTGCCCGGGCTGTGACGCAGGCCCACGTGCCCCGGGCTGTGACGCAGGCCCACGTGCCCGGGCTGTGACGCAGGCCCACGTGCCCCGGGCTGTGACGCAGGCCCACAGTGCAGCCCAGGAGTGTTTTTACCTCGTGATATGAAACACAGTTATGAGAAGAAAATACTTGTGACAAAGGAACGCCTTCCTTTCCCTCTAAGAATAACTTTTTCTGAACCAGGTATGGTTTTAAAACAGGCACGGCGGCATTTAAGACACAGAGAATTAAAGTGATCCCTACGTTTCCTTTTTTCTTTTTTTTTTTTTTTTCTTTTTTTTTTTTTTTTTCCTGCACAAAGCAATGTTGTGCAGCACAAAAATATTCCACAAACTGCTACACAGGCCACCACTAGAGGAGTTTTCACCACAAGACCCTCAGAGGCAGAACTTCTGAGCAGGCAGAGGGTGCTGGTCTTGAGGACGAACACACTGGTTGCCATTTGTATCTCCTCTCAAAGGTAGAGACAAATGGGTGATGACTGAGAAAGAACACTCATTACCACCGGGGACAGAAATGATGGATACGGGCGATGTGCAGTTACAATTAGATTATTTCAATGGGTAGAGTATCTTTGTTTTCTAATAGCATGTTAGTATACCTTATTTTGCTACAGGAAGATACCCAACACTGGTGATTTATAAAGGAAAGAAGTATATTTTTGCTCACACCCCCAAAGGACAGAAGTTCCACCAGGGGTCCCTCAAGTCCAAGGTCACATCCTGTGCACTTCTCATTCTACAACATAATATAGAGCAAAGACAGAACGACAGGTGAGCCCGTGAGGAGGAGCAAGACACAGGGTTGTAGCTGCATAGCCTCAACTGGAACCACTTACACTTGCGATAACCAATCTAGTCCAGCAAGAACTGGTTAATATCTCTTAATAATCTAATCACTCTCAGAGACCACCACCCTCTACATTCTTATACTGGGAATCAAATTTCAATATCAGTTTTGGAGAGAACAAACCACAGCAAATAGCAACATAAATAACCTTGGGTTAAGGGGTTATTTTCAGGAATTTTCTAAGCACTGTATGGTCCATTCATTAGAATATGTTCAATGATATTGCAAGGAAATTATACACAGTCCTTGGTATAAGCAATAGGTAAGAGTCACAAATAATGCTATTTGTTTCCAGTGATAAAAGAAAAGAAATCATATGGAAAGTGTTGGGGTGAACCCCACCCATAAAAAGAATTTTTAAAGGGTCTTTGACTCCCCGAACACCTGGTAGAGACAGATTTCAGTTGATGTAGGGTCCCCATATTTCCTGCCTGAATCCCTAGGCTTTGTCATGACTCTGACCCACCCATAGTTCTATGCTTCTATCATAGGTCCTTATCAATTTATATACACAAAGTTAGCTATCTCATAAATGAAGTGTCATTTGTTTCAGAAATAAAAGCCCACTGATCTTCTAACTCTTGTTTCCTTCTTTCCCAATTTCAGATCTCCTCTTCCTTCAAACTGAGGAGCAATTCCCCTAGTTCTCCTTGCATTGCCTTAAGAGATATATGCATAAATTGATGTCGTGTGATTGAAGTCTTCCCAAACAAGGCCAAGCATACTTCCAATACCAATCTCACAGCGCCACAGAACACTGTGGACCGAGGAGGAGGAAAGAAGTTTCACAAAACTTAAGTCTTGAGATCAGTCCTTTGTAAAGAATTTGGATACATAACTAAGATTAATTGTTAAGGAAAAGACTATGTTCAGATTCTTTGACCAGCTACTGTCCTGTGAGTGAGAATATTCTTACCATTCTACACAAGCTTCTGAAAAGTAGCATTAGCATAAATAATACCGGCTTCCTAGGAGAAGACAAGAGGTAAAGTATTTGCTAAACCTGCAGTCTAACACACTCACATACAGACACACACAGAGAGATTTTCATATCAAGTATATTAAATCACCACAGATTGCCAAGTAAGACTTTATGCTATTACCTGCTTATTCACTCAACTGCTTAGAAACACGTGCTGGTTCTCAGTTATAGTTGTAACTTTAGCTCTTCTCAGTGTATGAGTATTACAATTACGCTTACCGTGAGAGTTCACCAGTGTGAAATGGATTTGTAGAAAAACTCCTACTAATAACCCTCCAGTTGCTAAGCATGGTCAAACTGTAAAGACTATTTTAAGACTTCTAACCATCCTCTCATTCCCCACAGCAAGGATTGCAGGAACAGATTTCCCTCATGGTGTAATTGAATTCTATCTTTTATTTAGATGCAAGTTGTGTATCACAAAGCTAGTACATTCAGATAGTCTTCCAAATGTGAAAATAAACTACCATTGATAATGACTGAGTCTGTTCTAATTCTTTTACAAGGGAAGCTAGTGCTACCATGATACTATGACTATTTTTAAACAGGCTTTAAAACTTACTGAACTATTTCTTGAGATACAAGTTGCAAGGGACAGGCAGGCCTGAGGAGCTACATCAGCAGTCACATACTAAAGGAAATCCATTATCTGCTGAAATCAATCAGTGTAGCTGACTAGGGAAAAACCTTTCTATACCCAAACCTTCGCCAAATTTTCCATCCTTTGGCTCCTCATCGTTCAAGGCTTACCAATCACTGGTGGACAAGTCCTAGTCATAAATCTACTTTGTAATTTTTATGTATTATGTATTGCACCATAAATCATACTACCTTTTTCTTTAGCAATTTCTGAAGAATTCAGTGACTAAGATTTCTTCCAAGGAATGCAGGCTGAAAACTTGGATGGCCCCTGAATTGCAGCATGTAAATCAGGCCAACAAATCCTGGACTGAAAATTTAGAAGTTAAAACAATTTCTTTTATAAAGAGAAGACACAGACGGAAGGTAAAGAGGGAAAGATCTGTATGCTTGAGCACACAACAATTTCACAGATTTCAGATTTATCTACTGTATATATATGTATATATATACATATATATACATATATATACATATATACATATATATATATATGTAGATATATTTTAGGAGCTAGAGATTGAAACCAGTTGCAAGGAAATATAGATGGACTTTTTCCAGCCTTGTCTAGGTTTAATTGATGAGTAAAACTTGCATACATTCATGGTACTCCATGCGATAACTTGCTATGCACATATATTTTGTGGAATGGTTATCATAATTAAATAATTGATACTCATTAACATACATTATTACCAATTTTTTAATGTATGGGGTGATCTCTTAAGATCCAGTCTCTTAGAAAATTTCAAATAAATAATACATTAGTAGGATTAATTGTGTATTAGTTATATATTGTTATATATTATTTTTATGTTTAAAACTTGTTCTATAAATCATTTAGAGAAGGACCAAAACAAATCACTGGCAGTTTAAGGGAAATCTGTAGGTTTCAGCATTTGATGCAGAGAAATCTGAGTTGGAGCTAAGGGTTGATTGACAGGCAAGTATCTGTCTCAAAGTAACTGATGGACCAGAATGATCATTGTATCCTTCTCATCCAAATTAGTAACAGAAAGAGAAAAAAGGAAAATAAATGATTATGGCATAGTTATGAAATGTGAAAGACAGATATCTAATTATGTTCTAATCCTAAAAACATTTATTTTCCAAATTTTCCCCAATCTTGAATGAAAAGTAAGACTGTATAAAAGAAGCTTGTTATGGCCTGTGTTGAGATGTCCCCCTAAAGCCTCATGTGGTCTGGATCTGGAGGGTGTGATTGAATCACAGTACAATGTTAGGCCTGCGGACACTAGGACTAAGGGCCATAAGTAGTCTGGATACAATAAAAGGGACGGAAAGATGTGTTAAGGTTCCTTGTTGTTTTGCTATCCTGTACCACCATGAACTATCATCTCTCTGCCATGTGCCACCCTGCCTTGGAGCCAGCTGACTATAGACTGAAACCTCTACAAACTATGAACTAAATAAACACTTTTCCCCTCTTTAACTCTGGGTGTCAGGTATTTTTGTCTCAGCAGTGAGAGAAAAATAACCAACACAAAGCTTTTACTCTGCACACAATATCTGATAATATTGCCACATACACTCTGATTAAGAAGTAGAAAAGTGAAGTAAAAGAAAAAGAGTTTAAGGACAGAGTCCTAGATAGGAATTTTAAGATAGTTTTTCTTTTAGTCATGCAATAACTTTGTCCTCTGATGATAGCATATCTCACATACAAGACATAAGAAGAAAATGAATCCTCCTTGGGGAAATTGACTCACAGAATTGTCATAAAACGATCCCTCCAACAGCTCTCAGTGTGTAAAATGTAATGGACTGTCTCATATTGACTTCAACTGTCATTATGTACAAGTCTTATCTCCAAATAAATTCAAATTTTGTGAGTGTTAGGCCTATGGCCCACGCTACTTATAAAGCCTTTTTCACACGTAACATAATGTTCATGACATGATAACTATTTAAATACTTACTGAATTCAACTGAATTGATTAAGCCCAATTTAGTAAATATCAGTACATAATGAGACAGATAAGATTATAAGCTCAGAAAAAAATCTTACAAATGCCCCCAATCATTCTCCAACTCCCAGCACCAACTGTGCTCAGCACCTAGGCAACAATCATACTTGACAAACTGGATGACTGGGAAAAGCTCGTGATTACATTCAGAAAGCGCTCACAGAGACACCTCTGTGCCCATACGAGTCCTACCACTCTCTGTCTATGCTTGTGTGTGTAGGACATTAGGAATGGCTGGAATGATTTTAGTAAGATAGTGTATTTTAGGAATAGATCAATGAGAATTCCTAAATCAAGATGTTTTGGAGCCTGCCTGGCAGCCCAACGTTCTGAGTTCAATCCCTCTTCCTTCCTGTTACTAAAAAAAGATGGAAGGATTCAGAAACACAAAATAGGTGAATTCTGTATGTGATCAGGAGATTAATTATTGCTGGAATAGAAAATGTAAGAGTGAGAAAGGGAGCAGGGTTGGGCCCTACTTGATGGTGCCAAGCTTCCAGACACCCCAGGAGCCTGGACATGCAAGTTGTGAGCCCCCCAGTGTTTTCTGTTGTAGTTTTCTGTGTCTCCCACACCTTTGTATATCTTTCATCTCCTTGAAGTATTTTTCTCTTTCATAATATAAATAGCTGAGGATTTTTCCTTGGATGACTGACATGTCACATACTCATTCTACAAAATCAACCCCTTACACCAAGTGTCTGGGGGGAAAATAAAACACGCTTGGACTCTCTTCTCCTCAACACAAATGGTTATTGATTATCGTGTTTTGATCTTCTGTGATTGTGTATCCATAACTTTTGATCATTTTATGCTATTTTCCTTTTTATTAGCTATATACATACCATAATATTATAAAATTATTTTGTCAATTGCTTCGTAAATATTATTAGCAGTTTTATTAAATAGAAGTTTTATATTTGTAGCACATATGTTTATATATTGTATGTATCTGGGGTTTGGGGTATTTTTTAAATGAGAGCTTTTACAAAAGTTTTTATATCTGAAGATTACAGTGTATCATTTTTGTAGCTTGGGGGTCTTCGCAGGGGCAGGCTTTCTGGGACACTGCTGGGCTGCAGGCAAAAAAAAATTGGGTGTAATTCTTGAAGAACTACATTCCTTTGCTCTAAACCACCATGAAACACTATCATTATGCACACATACACACCAGTGTCTGTATCTGCCTGAAATAATCATAGAAGTAGTCTCAAAATCAAGTTAATTTTCATAGATATTAGGTAATGCTAAGAAACTCCACTAGACGATGCAATACACACAATCATCCTTCATTGTTCACACAGTGGCCCCTCCAGTTATTACTGGCCTGACACAGGAACAACTTGGGTTATGACTGGACTTTTAGTTTTCACTTATGACTGAAGTTTTGAGTTGCAACTGAAAGGCTGGCCACTTATGCTTCCAGGTGGTCTCAGATACAGTGTAACCCTTTAAGAGTGTTGGAAGGAACACAACAGCATCCCTCCCTCTGTGGGGCTCCCGGAGAAACCCCAGGCCAGGCCTCTCTACGGACACGGAGCTCTGCCTGTGGACAGGAGAGGTTCTGAAGGCTGCGTAGAGGAGCCTGCACCGTAAATTGACCAACCCGAGTTACAACCAGCCCTCACGAATGAACTGCAGCTGTAAGTCCAAGATCCACTCTATTTGCAATTTTAACTGTGCCCACCTGTTAAATGTGTGAAAAAATAGTTACCCATTTTAAAAAGATTGTTTTCCTCATACTACTTGATGTGAGTTTGTAGATCATTCATTTAAACATACCTTATTTATTAATCCCTGGACTCATTTTGAGAACAACTTCAAGATGGAATGAAGTGATATTTCTCTTCCTGCATGTTTTCTGTCAAGTGAAAATGGTTCTATCGCTGGTTAAATTTAGTGACTTTTATTAATGGCCATCACATAGCAATCTGAAATAATTAGATCTTCTAAAGTATCCTTTAGATATATTGTTTAAGGCAGCAATTGTTTCTCTATATAACATGAATAAATATTTGTAGTTTTTGTTTAACTCATTAGGATTATTTTCTCTATTTTGTACTCTATGTCCTGATAAAATACTACCACAGGAAAGTAAATAATAAATAGCTTAGATAAATAGGAAGTTATGTAAGATGACAAAAACATATGCCCCAGAGTTTCAGTATGACAGCATCAGGAGAATCAAGGAATAAGGGGGCCTGGTCAAGCAGTCTTTGAAAATATGCATCAGATGAGGACTTTCTAAGAAAATTTCCAGACTTCAGCAATCATTCATATGAAAAGATGCTATTGCTTCATGACTGGCCGGGAAAGTGTGTCATGATAGTGCACTGGGATATCCCACCACGAAATTCATTTCTTATAAAATTTCTCTCTAAACACTTTGGATATAATACAATCATTCTCTTTCAGCTCATTTGAATGGTAAGTGACAGTATCTTAAAATGATTAAAACAACAGCCTTTTCCTTTTATGTGCAGTTCTATCTAAATGAAATCTACTATACCCCTGGACCTCTGTTCAGTGTGACATTTTTCTTGAGGCTCAGCATGGAGTCAAGATTGTGTGCTTTGAAACTAAGATAATGAAAGTGCCTAATTTTTTTTCACTTTCAATTCCAATTTATATACTTAAAATGTATTTTCTAGATGGGGAATGGTAATTTTTTTCTATTCATACCCTTCACTGTATGATTGTTCATAAGTAAACCTCAAAGGAGTTTCTTTTCCTGTTGAAAGCCTCACACTTTTGTGAGTTCTCCCTGTAAACAGCAAATGGGGATAGAAAGCACCGAGTAACCTAGCAACCATCCAAATTCCATCCGCATTCCTGCGTGTGCTCTGGTTTTGCAGCGAAGACCATTCAATACCGAAGCAGACAAGACAGAGAGCTGAAACCTCTCCTGACAATGCCGGAGAATTAGCGGAGAGAAACATATTATGCAACAACATGGTTTTGCTTTTTACAAGCTCCCTAGGTTTTTTATTTCAATAAAAGGATCAAGATTCCAGTTCAAGTCACTGGAAGAAAAGATTTGCCATTTACGGAATGAGAGCGAGTTGAAGGAGAAGAAGGAATTAAAAATTCAGCGTTGGACACATTAAGTGCAAAACACTTTAACAGGCACGTCTTCTTAAAGGAAGATTACGGTCAGCAGGTGAATTTCAGGAAGGAAGATGACAGCTGGGTAAATGTGGCTGAGCCCCAGGCTGCCAGCGAGTAGGGATTAAAGCTTGAAATGAATGAGCAGGGAGAATAAAAGGGAGAGGCCAGTGATAAGGGATGGAGATGCCCTGAGTCAAGAAAATTACAGATAAACAAGACGGACCAAACACTTCCAGGGCTGCTTAAAGGTAGACAAGGTGACAGGAACGTTGGCTCTGGTGACCAGAAATCCCTGGGGCAGTTAACAAGAGGTCCCAGTCAGTCTCGGCGAATCAGCGAGGCACTATCTGTCTCAAAGATTTTTTTGGGATGTAGCTCGGTGCTGGCCTATGGGTTTGAACCCTAGCACAGAGAAGGAAAGAAGGAAGAGGTGGGTGATTTCAGAGCCATGCTTGGGACAAAAGCCAAATGGGAGCGTCCTCAGGGTCCTCCCGCAGCTTCTCATGACGGTTGAGAAAGGCAGTTAAAATGGAAGATTCCCAAGGCCTTTAACTTTGTTTTAGCCTTTAATTTTGGACAGGTATTTAAAATTAAAATAGTAAGCTACACTATGTGATCTTTACCTTTCAACTGAATATTTTTTCATGTATAATTTCTCTTTAATTCAAATATGCCTTTTCCAAATTCTCTCTCTCTCTCTTTCTCTCTCTCTCTCTCTCTCTCATTAGGAGTTATATTATTATCAAAAATTTACCAAAAAGTGGAAAATTTAAAACTTAGGCAATGAAAAATAATCCAGCAATTCCTATTTGGATTGTTTCTATCATAATATAAAAATAAACAGCTTTTTCTCCATTTGACATTGTTCTTTTGTTTTTCATACAGATATGGAGGAAGATAATAATTTTTTAATCAAGCACATGTGTATTTTATAAAATAGCTTTGATGCCATCTATTGAATGACTTTATATTCATGAAAGTACTTTGAGCTTCATAGGAAATCTGTTAAAGATGAATAAACAAAGAGCTAGTTATTTGTTTAAATTGTTCCAAGAAAGAATTAATCTTTTCATTGTCGTTGATGAATATTCTCAAATTAAGATTTGTCACGATCCTAACCTTTATGGCCCTCTTTCACTGATAGATTATGTAGGGTATGATTTAAAGGACCACTTTTTAAAAGCTATGACAAATACGGGGTCAGGATGGTATGTCCTCAGGCGGGTTCCCAAAGCAGGGTCCTCGGGCTGTTCCCACCACCACCCAGCCTGGCCTCCATCTCCTTCTCTTGAACCATCTGCTATCTGCCCAGCAAACGAGAGCTCGCAGGACTCAGATGCCCCCAGGCTCTGAGAGAGGGGCCCTTGGAAAGTCAAGTCAAAAGCCAGCATGACTAGCCAAGTGCCACTTCCTGGCCAGCCCCAGAACACAGAAACCAGCCAAACAGAAACACATTCCTACAGCATTTGGTGAGCCCTCAAACCAGCATTGGAGACTGCATGTTAAGGGACGAAAACTTTCTCTTCTTAAGTGCATAAGAGAAATTTCTTTCTGGCCACAATCCCAGTACCCTCCTTCACCAAACCCAAGTGCTGCGATTACAGCCCATTCCCTTGAGAACAGAGATTTTGGAAGAATGGCCAACCATTGTAAATAAACACAGATCTACTAGGACTAAGATAGGTCCTTTCTTTTTCTTTTCAAAACAATACATCTTAAAAGTAGGCTTAATTTGGATTTACAGAAAAATAGAGGATAAAATATAGAGTAATATACTCCACCTCTGCCCCATCAGAGATCTCTTAGTAGCATCGTGCATGAACACGGTACATTTGTTGCCACCAATGGTCCACTATCTCTATGTTACTGTAAACAAGGCCCATGGCTTCTATTAGGATCACCTCTGTGTTGTACAACAATTGGAATTTTGAAACCTGTTCAACATCATGTGGTCACCATGTGAATATCAGAGAGAATAACTTCACTGCCCTAAAACCTTGCTGCTCAACACATGTTCTTTTCTCCACTTTCCTTTTGAAGCTGTTTATCAAAGTATTCCTCACAGAAGTTGTTTCTCTGTTAACAGAGGTTTCAGCATTCTTTACAAGAAAGATAAACTTCCTGACCAGATCCCCAGGAAGCAGACTTTCACTCTGCGGATAGTCACATTGTCAGCTTCTGTTTCAAACTTACCAAGATGGAATTTCAAACACTATGCTAGTAAGTGTGGAGGTAACTAAAGGTATCTTGTCCTCATACCTAAGTTCAAAATGATGACCTACAACACTCAGAAAAAACTTCCCAGAAGGAATTACTGAATAGAAGCCAGAGAACGAGAAAATGCCCACATCAAGCAAGAGTAAGTTACAAATCAAATTCTGGTTTCTTTGTACTAAACTCTCCTGAAGAAGAACGGTTCTCATGCTGAAGCCAGTTTAAGTTTTCCTCCTCTGTAGGAAGGTTTAAATTATAGTCATTTGATGCCATTGCATTCAGTACATCAGGTAGTTTTTTTTTTTTTTTTTATAAGATGTGAATCTAAATACAACAGAAAGGCAGATGTGTAGGTTCACATACAAAGAGTTCCCCAAACCACTCAGACTTTGGGTACTCTCTCAGTCTTGCATTTTGTCAGTGCTTGAAGAAAATGTTGGAGGAAAAAGTGATCTGAACCATATGAGCTGGGGAAAATCAATATAACTCAGACCTCTCAGATTAATGCAAAATTCATATCGGGAGGAACAGTGCAGTGAAAAGAGAAAAAGAAGGGATATTTAGAAGGAAAGCTAGATTCAGATCCAACCTTAGTCATTTAGTAATTGTATGGCTTTTCCTAAATTATAAACTCTTAGGACACCCAAATCTTTCCATCTATAAACTGAAGAAAAGAATTATTTTGATAATTAACTTAAATCAACAAATGAAACACTTGGCTCCCAGAGAATTAAGATAAAAATTTGAACAGCTATTTCTTTTGGGTAGATGAAAAGTAACTTATTACCATGTAGCCTAGTAAGTAAGTATAGCTTTTTAATTGAAGTGATTTTCTTTCTATAGAAAAGAATCATCAGTCTATTAGCTGTTTCATAACACAGCATGTTTTGTGTGGAGCTGATTATTCACTGTAGCTTGCTGGAAAATGTCTTCATATTTTTAATTTGATTGAATCATTCTACTGAATAAATAGGAAGGCAGTAGAAAAATAACAATTTGTCTTTCATTAGCAGAACTGCATTTCACAACACAAATTTAAATTACCTCTTGAACTGCTCTTCAAGAGTGGCCTTTGAAAGAAAGGATGATACATGTCAGTAATTTTTGAAGCTACCACAAGGAGGACTGAGATTTTAGATGATCATCCTTTTGCAGAAAGAAAAACTGAGCATGTAGCCAAGTTCCCTCTTAGCCAGCTTGTCTTATAGACAGAGGGACCCCAATGTTGGCCTGCTGTTTCCCCATACCAGCCTCAAAACCTTCTAGGAGTGAACTTTTATGAGTTTATTAGCCCCTTCCTCCTCTGGGGAACTATAACTCAATTTTAATTTTCCACTTCTGTAATAAAGTTTAGAAAAAGATCACCAGATCAAAGAGAACTTTCAGATTAAACAAAATTTTCTCTCTCCTATGGCAGCAAATATTTTATATAAAACAAATAAACCAAGATGGTTAAAAGGAAGGCATTTATTATGGATTAGCCAAAGAACTCAAAAGCAGAAAAATTCATTTTTAACAATTCCTTTGGCTTTAATCAAAGCATGTTTTTACATTATTTCAAACTCTTTCTGTTTTTAATTTAGCTGTCATGGTCTTGCTTGTCATTAATTCTTTATTTATGAACTGCAAATCAAACATTTTTCTGTACACAGCAAATGCAGTTGGCAAATTAAGACATCGCTGGAGTCCGCCCACAGGTGTAGCTAATCAATTATTTAGAATTTTTCTCATGGTCATTCTTGTTTTTCTAACCTTAATAGATATCAATGAAAAACTATTAATAATAGAAATACGAAAATTGGAGATGAGAAGCCTCAGACCCAAGCCACTTGGCCAAATGCCACTCACTCTTCCTCATTCAGCTGTGGTTTCAGATCAAGCAGTGACTAAGAGACAGAAGAAACCTGGCTTCATCACACCAAAAACAAAGAGGATGCAGAGGAGCCAGGCACTCACTCAAAGCCAAGGCAGACACTGTTTTCTAACCATCCTCAGAAATTCAACTCTGGGTCCAACGCTGGCAGAAATCTGAAATATTCATTCATTCATTCCAGAAATCAGCATTGGGCACCTATTATGTAGAAAGAGCATTGAAGGTACCGAACAAAGAGCAGCAGTGAACCAGGGGATCATGCTCAAGGGGATCACACCCTAATGGAGCCAAGAGGAAAGACTAACATAATAAAAAATGTATTTCAGGGGATGGAAAGTTCTATGAAGACAGATTGGAAAGGGAAAGGATAAAAGAGACGGGATGTCTAGTTGAAGTAAAGGGAAAGGGAAGGGCTTCCGGAAAGGAAGATCTTTACAGGAAGCCTAGATGAAGTTAGGAAATGAGCCTGGTACACATTGCAAGAGGAACACAAGGGGAACAGCAAGGACTGAGATACTGCAATAGGAACATGTGGGGGTGATGAAACCAAGACCCCCTGAAAGGACAAAGTAGCTTGGCCAAGGCAAGTAGGGGGAAGAGTCAGAGTAGGGCAATGATCCATCGTATGGAGTGTTGCTTTTGCTCTGATGGAGTGGGAAGCCCTGGAGGACTGTGAGCAAGCAGTGAGTGAGTTGCTCTGGTTCTAAGTGTAAAGACACACCTTTGCTGGAGTGTGAAAAATGAACCACAGGAGGCAGGAGAGAGAGCCAGGAATCAAAGCCAGAGTTCTCTGCAGGAGACCCAGCCATAGGATCCTGGGTGGCTGGGAGTAGTGACAGCTATGAGTTTGGTTAGAAAGGTCAGAAAGGCAAGATATTTTGAAGATGTAGCCAACATACATGGGTTCCAGGTTTGGAAAATGAGTGCCAAGATGACTCCTTTATTTTATTTTACTTTATTTTTAATCTGAACAGTTGGAATAGACATTTATGGAAATGGAAGGTAGGAGAAACAAACAAGTTTAAGTGTTTGAGAGTCCAGATATATGTTGATATGGACTTAGTACCTTGGGTTATCTTCTGAAACAACTGAGCACAGTCTCAAGAGCTCACTGAGAGAGATTAGAATTAGATACTCAGATTTCAGAGATGTCTGAATATCGGCCATATTTAAAGTCCCATGACTGTCAACAGTCTCCCAGAAATGACTATCAGTATGCAGAACCAATCCCTATGACTAAAGATGACCCTGTTTTAGTTTTGTTGTTTATTCCTCTTTTCTGGGTTGCCAATGCAAAGCCCTTTAAAGTACCATTCCTAGATGAATGTCTGGAAGCCGGAATCTAGATCTGATTAGGAAGATGCACGGCTTTATCAATGCAGTGATACCTTGAAACAAATATAGTTTTGTAAAAACTTACTAATGAAAGTCTATTTCATCTTCTAAATCTATAGTCTCACCAACACTGAACTAGGCTGTTCAGTTAGAATCCTGGCACTTTCCTACCTGATTCCTCATTCATGAAACCTAGTGGCTAGATACTCTTGAGATTCCCTTCATATCTCATAAACCAACTCTCAGATTTTATTATTTACTGCCTCATATAATGATACAATATTTTAATCATATATTTCATATATTGCATGTACATGTGTGTGTACACATATACATGTATGCTGGGCAGAGACAGAGTGAAAAGAGGGAGACGGAGATAAAGAGGGCTTTTAATCTCTCCAAATGCTCTTTAGAATTCATATGTGCTTTATTAGTGTTACATTTACATTGAAAACAATTTTCTTCTGTGTTATTTTTTATATACCAGTGGTATCGGGGTAAGCTAAGTGACCCACAGACCTTGTGTTTACTGAACTGCAGCACTTCTGAAATTTCAGAAATTCCACTATACCGATGTAGTCTCCTCTCCAGCATTTGACTTCTTTTCATTTATGGATTTTAAGCTGTACAACAAGCAGTACTTTACCACTTTTCCTTTTATCAACACTGTAAGTGTGCACTTAGATATGATTCCAGAAGGCAATGCTGCACTATGTAGGATCTCTAAGGGCTTCAAGGACAAGTGAGAGCATGGTATTACGGTTCTCTACTCTGACTCTTCCCTGACAGGTAACACCAGTTTTCTGAGGTCAGGGGAAAAGATAACAGGAGAATCTAAAGAATTAGTCAAGTAAATGAAATCACAACATTCAAAAATATAAATGCTGATAATACATTAGTTCCTTTTGAATGTTGATATTTTATGAAGTATATTTAAGAAGAATGAATGCGACTGGGTTGTAACTCAGTGGTAGAGTGCTTGTCTAGCATGAGTGAGGCTCTGAGTTTGAGCCCAAGCACAGAAAGAAAGAAAGAAAAGAATGGAAAGAAAGAAAGGAAAGAAAGAAAGAAAGAAAAGAAATTTTTGTTTATAAGTGTTTTCTACCCAGCACCCAGGGGGCAGAGGCAGGAGGACTGCTGTGATGTGAGTTTGAGGCTGAGCTCAGGGCCAGCCTGAACTACAAAGTGAGACCCTGTCTCAAAAAAAAAAAAAAAGTATTTTCTAAGTCAGCACAAATATTGATTTGCATTTACATTTGTGCCCCTTTATTTGGTATGCCCCACACCACCTACATATATTAAAATTATGTAATATATTCAATGAAAAGAAAAAATAAATAGAATTATCACCTAAACACACAACAGGAAGAAATTATTTTTTAAAAAAGATAGTACTTTGGGGGCCGGGGAGTTAGCTCAGTGGTTCCGGCGCCTGTCTCGCAAGCGCCAGGACCCGGGTTCGATTCTCCGGTAACCACATAACAATACTGGGTGTGGAGACCCACACCCAGCAGCAACCAGTACCACATACCACAGTGCCGGGCGTGGTGGCTCATGCCTGTGATCCCAGCACTCGGGAGGCAGAGGCAGGAGGATTGTGATGTGAGTTTGAGGCTGAGCTCAAGGCCAGTCTGAACCACAAAGTGAGACCCTGTCTCCAAAAACCTAAAAAAAAAAGATAGTACTTCTATATGATGGAATAGGAGTCTAGTCACTAAATATCAGGAAATGCTTGACATAATATTAAATAAAAATAAACTTACAAAAATATAATTTTAACAGCTTTATAGGTATGTATATATAATTATATATGTGTATATATGATTTTATATATATATAGTAGCTAGGCCATATATAATATATATATTTATATATTTATATATTTATATGTTATATATACATATATATAAAACAGCAATGATTTTAAAAGACCAGTGGAAAAGTATATTCTCCAAATGATGGATTTACAGTTTTTTTAATTTATTAGAAACAGTATGTATTGTTTTATATTGAGAAAAATATTTTGAATACATAAGTGCAAATCACTTTATACTAGAATAATGGTTGTAAATAACATCATGGAAGCAACATAATTTTATTTGCCTTTTGGATATTAATATAACTTTATAGTCACTTTTGCAACTTAATATCTAGTAGCTCTACATAATTTTCCTTCTTGAGGAGGAATGTATGTTAGAATTATTTTCAGAGATCCTTGACATGGAGAAAGTCAGAAGTTCTGTTATTAAGTCTAAATAAATAGATCTTGCAATGAATCAGAAATGTCATAGAATTTAAATGGGGACAATGCTCAGTTTTGAATTCATACCTCAACCTTTTGTTTTATCTTCATCTGTGAGGAGCCAGTCTATAGAATTTGGGAGAAAAAATCATTTCACCTGGCAAGAGACAAATTCCTTATCAGCTTAACTCATCCCACCTACTGTTGTGCTCATCTCATTGTCCTAATCAATTTAAGTCCCTCATCAATCTAAGATCCTCATCAGCGTAAGATCCTCACCATCACAGGATTGCTGCCATCTGAGTCATCTGATGCTCCCTCTCTGTACCTGATAAGCAGTGGCGAGCTCAGAGTGTCTTTATCTTTGCCAGCTCTGAGGCACTGACCTCCTGCTCCCCCATATACTTTGAAACTATGCAAGTCTCTGCTGTCACCTTTTCTTTAGCCCTCACTGTGCCTCTTTCTAGTCAGATGGAGGGCTAATCAACCTTCGATATGCATCTGTGGGCAAATTTGGATCAAACAATTCAGATCATGCAGTTTAGATGCCTGGCTTGAATTAGCTCATGTGTAAAACTTGCTCTTTATGAACCTCAGAAGTTAAACATTGGCATACATACAATCCCTATAATGTGTAGTTTACATAAATTCATAAAATATAATACACTGCAGGTGTCGATTCATATACAACTATAAATATTCATATGTAACTATAAATAGTGCAGGTCTGTTAACTGAGGCAAAGATTACTTTTACAATGAATTATCTCTGAGGTTGCCATTATTCTAAAAGAAATACTAAGAATAATTTCTGTGCCTAGTTATGCTCAAGAGAATCAAAGCTAAAAAAAACTGAAAGGTAAACAGTCCAAAGCGCTGTGGCTCACATCTGGCTCATAGATGGGGGTTTGGCAGGTGACTGGGTCATGGGTGGGTAACACTGGGTTAGTCCACTGATGGGGTAGCATAGTTCTGGACATGGATGATGGATTTACCAAAGAGAGAAGACCGCCCCGATGTCAATGGCACCACTTAACAGGTTTGCACCCTGGACAGAATAAAAAGAGAAAGAAGAAGGAAGCCAGCCACTTCCTGCACACGCTGTCACGGGCTGTGTCTCCTCTGCCACGTTTGTTGGCCATGCCAGCTGGCAGAGTGACAGAAACTACCGCAACAACCAGCCAAGGTAAACCTTTCCTCTTTTTGCTTGTAGATCTTGGATATTTTGTCCCAGCAACAAGACAAGAACTAAATCAAGTAAAGATTATAAGGGAAGGACTACAAAGTCAGTTTTAAATATTGAAAAGTAAATCAGACGCTTAATGTCAATATTTGTAAGCCTTTGATTTCCTCTTAATTTTGCAACAGTTTGTGATAAACAAATTTAATCTTTCTATGTATAAATTTAATTATAATTTTAAGATGTCTGTTTTGTCAGGATAATCTTCTTTCTACAGCCTATATCACTTAAGGCAAATCTCTTTAGTTCGTAACCTAGAGTACCTGACAGAATATCAGTTGTCATAGGAACTTGGCTGTGATTAAAAAGATAACATCATGATGATGGTGCTTTTCCTACTATTGTCTTTCAGAAAAGACTTGAGAAAACCACCCAGGTCCCAAGTAATTATAAAAGTACAGACAACAGGAGAAAGGATAAACACTTTCCCTCTGGATGGATATTAAGCAACACGTTACTCTTGAACATGAATCTAAATAAATAATAAAATTGAATTCACCACAATCTATCATAGAACTTCTTTGACAACATAAAAGTTAGCCAAATAAATCAGAATAATGGGATTTTGACAAAACAAGACATTTATCTATTTCCAGAGAAACATTGATCACACAACTTCTACACTGTCAATCGAGGTTCTTCATCCATCACCAAGATTTCCATCTAACAACAGGAAATAATTACTACATCTCCACCATGCCATGCCATCTTTCGATGTGTCAGGGATTGAATGCATATACTCAGATGTCCATGTGGACAACACCTGTGTGGTGGACAGGTTTATTTTCTGTTCACCAACAGCAGCTGACCTCTCCCAAGTAAACTCAGAATCTCTGTCTGTAACAGTGCTGTGGTTTTGGAAAAGTTGCATAAAATCTTCCTCAGAATGCTTAATGTTGGCTCTTCCATGGGCCCTTGGAACCTTTCCCTGCTAACACACACAAGAAAATGTGCTTCTAAACACTGGAAGTGTTTAGAACAATGGATGGGGAGTTTTCCACTTTCATTCCTAAGTCACTAGGTCTCTTGAGCTTAAAAATAGGATGTTCTGTGACCTCAAGCGTGTAGGTGTTTCTCAGCATTAAGGGACTCTGCTTCAAAAATCTGTTCACATTTATTTGAGTTATATATAAACACATTTATCTATGTACATATAATTATATGAATATATATATATATATATATATATATCCATGTGTATATATAGTAGGAAAAAGAAATAACACTTGTCCAGAATGGAAGGAAAATAAGCTCAAACTGAAAAGAAATAAGGAGCCCCGTTGTTAATCAGCCAGGGAGGACAGATCATAAAGTCATCTGTGTAACTGGCAGGAAACCCTGTTCCTCCGAGGACACACAGCAGCTGCCCAAAGGCCTAACAAGCTTCTTCCTGAGTTATCAAAGGCACTCACAGACACACTACTCTGTCACTCATGCTGGGTTAGCACAATTCCTAAAGGCCCTCACCTCGTGACGGCACAGAATCCCCACTCTTCCTTATCCCAGTCCTGTCTCAGGAACAGCAAATAATCTGGAACAGACTTTCCTTGGTTTCCACAGGAAGTGGTCATTAGTGAGAACGGAAACTTTCAGAGAGCCCTTCACTTGTCAGGCAGCGCTTCTGGCCCCCCATCAGGCTCTCCCCCAAGCCATTGATCTATAAATATGTTGTCAGAGTTGGTGACACATAAGCAATTTTCTAGACTCACAAAATGAAAGTTTTCCGAGAATCACTAAGACCCTCATTGCCACAGACTAAGACCCTCACTCAGTAATAACACGCATATTTGAGATCCCCTTGAACATCTCTTTGCAAAGATTCTGTCTCCAACTGCCTGAGTGTTGTACAGAAAAGGAGTTTCATGATCCTGTCAGCATTATGTTTTGTATGTTAAGATTTTAAGATCACAATTCTGACCTTATGTACACATAGGTAATTATTTCTTGAGTTCAGTCGCAACCTTTCTTTAAATGTAAGGTAAACTGAAAGCACAAATTAAGATACTTAACTTTCTACTTAATTTGGTTATTCAGTATTTTTATTAACAATATATGAATATGTTTATTCTAATTGTACTACTATAATGAACTCTAAAAAATCATATAATAGTCAGAAAAGAGAATATGCATAGATATGAGTGGATATAAATAGAAAAAATAAAAAAATCCATATGGTGAATGTATGAACCTCCCTTGGAAAAATTCTTTGTTGTGCAAGTATCTTTTTCTGAGCATTCTTGATCATGTTTATAAACTAATAGTTATTGTTTTTATAATTATATCTTTTATGTTGGTATAACTGATACACCTCAGCCCTTTAATTGTTACATGGCTTCTTTTTTACAATCAGACAAGGAAGGAGACAATCCAGGTTGATTAGCAGATTTTTGTTTTCCTCTCCAACTACAGGCATCTAAGATCAGAATCTGCTGATAATTTGTGTTGCTATTTTAGGACTCACTTTCATTCTACTGGCTGAAGCATGAAATGAGCTGAACTAAACTGAATTGAATGGAACTGAACTGAACTGAAGTGAAATAATGTGATTTCCAGTAGACCTGGTGCCTTCAGAACAGAGCCAAGGTCTCCGCCGTGCTTCTCCTGGGCCGGGGCACAAGGACGACCATTCAGCCCCCCGCGCGCAGCGCCGGGGCCGCTGGACGTCGCTAACAATGATCCGTCCTCTTCATACAATCTACTCTGCTCCCCTGGAAGCTGAATACGCTGAATTACATTTAGATACAGCTGTTTGCTAATTGCCAAGGTGTATAACTTTATTCAAGCATATTCTTTATTGCAGTCAGACGTGAAAAACAAAATTTTAAAAGCAGGGCAGAAAGAAATTGAAGAACCTGAAAAATCTGGATTCCCCCTGCCAGTTTTCCCATGATTCACCTGGTCTCCTTCTCATCCTTGCACTGACCTTTCTATTCCCATTCCTGTAATTCTTAGTGTTGGTTGAGTGCCAGCCAATGTAGCAGGTATTTATGTAGTGCTTAATATGTACATTGTACTTATGATTACATATTATGATGTACTTATGTACTTATGAATACATATTACCACAGTGAATCTTTGTAGCCCCAGACTATGATTTTAATTATTCACCGGATTATTTATATCCTATATTAAAATTAACATGATTTTGTACAAGAAGAAACTTGAGTTTTGTTCACTGACATTATGCTAAGGAGACTCAAATCACCTGAGGGACATCGGACTCTTGGACTCCACACTTCTGAAGATGATAATGGTGAAACACTGAGAGAGATGTAATGCTGTTTGTGCCCAATCATTCCACAGATTTACAGCAGCTAAACAGGGACCCATGTGCACGAGCATTACTTCCTCTTGCTTTGGATCTTTTCTTTGTACGCTACCTCATTGTCCAAAAGCATCGGGTCCCCACTTACCTCACACGTCCTCTGTGTGCCCTGCTTTCATACCACACTCTTCATAAAATCTTGAAATTATGTGGAGAAAAACTGCTTTGGAACTCCAAAGACAAAAGTTAGTCCATGAGGTAGTCTTCTTTAAGATTTAAAGTTTACTAGTAGCACAAACTAAAATTGGACAAATGAGAATTTTGATGTCATAGATATGAGGAGGAAAGATAGATGTTTATTGGTATGAGCTTCCTATGAGGGCCCATAATACCCTTAGGCATCATACACACAAATAAACCAATAAACATATTGAGTTCCTTTTCTTATCCATATAAACAGCCTTCTTATAAGGTTGCAACTGAGTTTTACATTTAAGAGATTTTGTTTTTAATTTTCTTCTGTCTTTGTTGCAATTAACTGAGCATATATCTATCTATGAGTCATCAGGTAATGAATTTGTGTTTAGAAATAGAAGATCTTTTCACTCAGTAAATATGCAGGTATGCATTTTCCAAAGTCAAGAACTGGGTAGAGGTTGAGCACTTAGTTTCATGGCTACCTGAACATGTCCCAAGTCATAAGGTCCCTGGGATAACTCTGCATTCAAAGTAACTTAGAATTTCCACATCGCAAATCTGGAAACCACTCCTTTGTCAATCAGCTCTGCTAGGAAATAATTTACTCACTTGACTTCTAGATAACATATTCACTTTGATGTTCTTCTTTTTCACTGAAACCCATTAAAATAAATCTTCAGTCTTGGAAGATCAGCTAAAAGATTAATGTCAGACTTCTTTAAAAAGAAAGCTACTTGCACAGTATTCTGTGGAAATATCATGTACTTTCTGTTGTTGCTGCTCTTTAATATTCTCATTTATTTTCAATTTGGTTATTTCATGAAATGATAAATGTATGTAATTAATTTATACATTAGAAATATTAACAGGACACCTTTCCTCGGCATGTATAAGACTTCTCCCTTTCTCGAAGTCACAGTTTTCAATAGTGCAAAATTTTTGTTCATAGTTACCTCCATAATGCAAAACAGCTTATACAGTCACTTTTGATACTTTCTTCTTCTTTTTTTTTTTTTTTTTTTGAGACAGGGTCTCGCTTTGTAGTTCAGGCTGGCCCAGAGCTCAGCCTCAAACTCACATCACAGCAATCCTCCTGCCTCTGCCTCCCGAGTGCTGGGATGACAGGCGTGAGCCACTGTGCCCGGCACTATGGTATGTGGTACTGGTTGCTGCTGGGCGTGAGTCTCCACGCCCAGTATGGTATGTGGATACCGGGGATCGAACCCAGGTCCTTGCACTTGCAAGACAGGCGCAGGAACCACTGAGCTAACTCCCTGGCCCTTGATACTTTCATTTTAAGAATAATCCATTAATTTTCCTCAATAGAAGATACAGATGCAGATTTGTTTTCTGAACCCAACAGCCCTTCCTGTATCATTTTATGTTGTTTATATAATTACTATTGAACCCTTATTAGAATTATGCATTTATGATCCCTATATTAATCTAAATAATTT
>PVIR01025771.1:0-24569 GCA_004026965.1 Petromus typicus | reverse complement strand
TTCACTTCTGTGTGAACAGAGAGACCATGTGAGCAGAGAGATCAAATAAACAATTCTCAAACAGGCAATGATTAATAAGCTACTTATATGTTACACTGGACCACACTACGTGTTTGGCTTTGCTATGAGTCATCTCACTTAAGATTTACTGTGCTGCTCTGTTTGTTTTTAACTTGAATCAGTATTCACATCAAACCACGGTCTTCAAACATCTACCAGGGGGAAATAAGTGATGAAAAGATTTGCCCGACACAATCAACAGAGTTGCCAAGAAGTCACGGTGTCATTTTCCACCTTTTCACTTATTCTTGAAATATTTCCCAGGGCCAGCTTGGGCACCATGCTGTCCATCGAAGCCAGACCTTCGCAGCTCTCGCTCCAAAGACTCAAGTCACACCCGGAAGGAGTGGAAAACATGGCAGAAAGTGATCGGGTGGGTAAGATGTGGAAGGAATTGTTCCAGCGGCAGTTCAAAGAGGGAGATAGCATCAAAGGAGATGAGGGTAAGGGAGTATTTGAAATAGGTCTAAAGCAGCAGGTGGATTTGCCCATTTGGAGATAAGATGCAAAGAAATGCCAGGAAGGGGTTCATTTGAAGACAAGTTCCCTGCTCTTGAAGAAAGGAGATTCCCAAATCACTCATTTAGGGCACTCCTGTTGGGTGCCTAAAACTCTGGAAATATGGAGGAAAAAAGACATGCTTATCAGAAAAATTCAAAATGCTACTTGTTTGATGATGAGCTAATGAAACTGTTTCTAAGAAAAATGTCTCTTGTTCATATAACTTGAAACAAAATATTGCATGAGAACAGTAGAATAAGCCCAGTAATTGCCCTTTCTTTCCAACACTATGAAGGAGGCTAAGCTGTCCCTACATAATGCTTTTGGAAAATAAAACAGTAATACTACCCTTTAGAGAGTAGCATAATAATTATTTTATAGTTAACATTTCTAGTGTATATATTCCTGAAGGAAAAAAGAAATTCCTAATAAATGTACACAATTGAGCTGATATAATCTTTCAAAAAAATTAGTACCTTTCTTCAGTGCTTTCAATGTAAAAAATAATCTGCTTTTGTAATTAATGTACTTGACTAATCTGTAATGGGCCACTAAGTTAGTCTATAGAAAGAATCAGAAAAAAAAATAGCAATATGCTAATGACGGTATCTGAATATGCCATGTTGGCATAAAGACTATTTTGAGCTGAAAGCAACTGACAAGCAGCTGGCTTTCAGCCTCCCCTTTCTGCCTACAGGCAAGACTTATTTCTAAGCTATGAGGATGTCTCCCTCTCCCATACAACGAAGAAGGAGAATGACTCTCAATCGTGGACGATAACATTTATCCTTGGAAATTTGAGTCTACATTAAAAAAAAAAAAACCACTAAACTAAACAACCTTAATCTTCCATTAGTTTCTCTTATATCTGTACTTTCCAACAGTTCACTACCTATAGAAACTCAAGGGTTTTATTTTGTCTGGTCATTTATCCACAATGTATAGCAATACATAATGTTTTAAAAATGATTCATATCTTTAAAAAATGATTCATATCTTTTCTTCGGTATGAAAAAATGAAGATGTAAATGAGTTCTACTATATATAGTTGATATTTTGAGACAGAAAATATTTAAAAGGAAAGAGGATATAGTGGCAAATAACAAGGGGGAAAAGAATGTGAAAGTAATTTTATAAAAAAGGAAACAAAGCTTATGTATGTAGGTGGTGGGGTTTGCAGGGCGAGTGGGGGAAGGGGAAAAATGGAATCAAGTTGTGTCATATTCTGGTACAAACTCTCAATGTTGAATGTGATGATGATGTGTATTCATAATGTACCAATAAATACTTGAATAAAATAAAATGATTCGTACATACTCATGGCTAACTGCTTCTTGGAGTTTTACATTTCTTTTCTGCAAAGTTCTCCTGTGAACTTGAAATAAACCTTTTCACTTGTTAACTTGTCTTTTGTCAGTTTAATTTGCAGACTTCAGATCCAGAATAAGGGCAGGTGTAGAAAGTTTTTCCTGGTGGTATTATCAGTGTGCACCAAGTACTTAGAAAGGTCTTTGAGCAGCAGCCTTAACACTTTCATAGGATAAGGTAATTATTAGAACTATGATAGGGGATGAGAAGACCTGATGTGTGGGAGGCAATATCAACTGTCTTTGACCAATGCCTAGGCTGAGCCAGAGCACATTTACTTGCGATGCTTAGTCCAAACTCCCATTGCAAATTCAAAGTACTTTCAAATAGGTCTTATGCCTGCCATGTGGAAGCCTTCCTACTGCTCTCTGATGTCTCTCAACTCCCATGACCAGAGAAAAACAGCTTAACCTCTTTGGTTTGTCTTTGCTTTTAACCTATCTATGTTGTCCTATGTGGTAACGGTGTGATAGAAAATAGTTATATATCAGGAGCTAACCTGGGCACATCGCAAACCTCAATTTCTTGGACTTTGATTTCAAGGGCTTCTAAACACAGATGCACATCCTACCATTAGGGGATTTGAAGACGCATGCAAAAAGGAGATTTTTTTTTAAGGTTTTGTTTCCCCGGCAACTGCTCTCACTTTTGGATTGAATGTGAGCACTGGAATCCCCAGAGTCACTCTCCCCATTATCCTCTTTACTGCAGCAAAGATGAAAACTCTGAGAAGCTCGAATCCCAGCTTCCTTTGGAGAATGAAAGGAAACACATGGAACTGTCAAGAAATGCTGCTGAATTCAAAACAATGTGTCTGTCAGCAAGCAGCACTCCTTGGAAAAGAGTCGATGTAATGTAGGCAGAGAAAGGGCACATGTTGGCCAATATATTGATAGGCTAAAAGAAACACAGGAAAAGAAAACATTCTATCATTATGGTTTTTGGAGCCAAGAGTTTCCCATTGATAGGAAAGCCCCTGCAACACCACTCCCAGCCCGGTCATAACCTTCCAGCTGGTTGTGCACAACTATAATCCCAGTACTGGGGAGGCTGGACCAGAAGTATCACCAGCTCAAGATCAGAATACAAAATAGAACAAAAGTTTTTAAATGTAGGGGTGGTCCATTGGTAAGGGAACATAGAAGCCGGTTTTGTTTTTTTGGGTTTTTTTTAGCACCATATAGTCAATGTTTGGTACCTGACTGAGAACAGTCTGGCTGCAAGGAAGGTTTAGCAGGAAGTGTCCACCGTTAAAACCTCTCCAGAATGTGCATTCCAGGGAACTTCTGATCACCAGAGGATTTTGAAACCACTGAGGCAGTCAATGCAAACTTGAAGATTTTCTAATAGTCTCAAGATATATATAAACTTGTCTTTTGTAACTAAAGCAGTCTTACATTTGAAAACAAAATTAGTCACTGAAGTCCAAGTATTAGAACAGTTTTCAGGGGAGTAAATGGTAAAAGCTTGCTCTTTAAAAGAAAAATCATGGTGAATATATTCTCTACTAAATTTTCACTCTTTCTTTGTGTGCGTGTTTCTTCAATACACACACACTCATTCATTTATCACTACTTCCACTATCTTTTCTGAGAAATTATTCTGTGAATTCTAGATTATTCTAGATGACTATAACTTCTTTCTAAATTTTGAGAATTAATTTTTTTCTTTTTTGATAAAATTAATCTATATATTACAACACTATACGTTCTATGGAGCTATGATAACAATAAGGTTCTTAAAAGGGTCAAGTCTCTGTAATTCTTTCATTGTTGCTGCCTTCAGATGTTCCATATGGCTGAAAGAATTAGCTATTAAACTTTGCTCAGAGAGAAATTTTTTAGGTCATGAATTTTTTTCAAGTGGCAACTAGATAAGCTCCTCCCTGCAGCCAGGGCCTCATTTCTGACACTAAATGTGTGGACAGCCTGGCCAGATGTGCCAGGGAAAAGAGAACGGGAAAGGACCACATGCCTCTCACATCTAAGGTTATCCATTGTTTGTTCTTTCTGAATTTGATCATATAAACAAAATAGTGTAAAAATCCAGAAAGCTTAACTCCAAGCCACAATTCAGTAGGCTAACTATCAGTCCTGATGTAGGATAGAATGCCCACAAACTTTCAGATATATTACCAAATTTTTTAGGGGGAAATGTAACAAAGTAATTATTGGGAAGAAAAATTCAGAATGTCACTGTAATTGAATGGGCAGGAACCTGTATTAATCCCTAAACACACAAAAAGTATAATTTTAATTCTCTGGAAAACAATCTCTTTTGTTTAACTCCAAGAATGTTAGTACTTTTATGATGCTTATTGTTTTCAAGGGACATTAATTTTGTAAAACCTTAAGGAAGAATCAAGAAAAAAGAAAATATATAAAGCAAAGAGAGAAAACAGAATAAAAAAGAAAGTAAATAGGATGTAGAATGTAAAATGTGGGTAAAAAGAGGTAGAAATCCTTGAATAATAGAGACAGTATAAAGAGGACTCAGAAGTGTGGAATAGCATGATGTACTCTCTGCTGAGGACAAAGTTAAAGAAAGAGGAAAATTACTGTTAGATTACTTAATGTTACTATTAAACACATTTAAAATGCCACAGGTAAAACTACAAAATTTTATAGACTCTGACTTTCTGTTGCCCAGTCTCACTGCAGTTTTCTTGGCATGTGTATCGGTGAGCAGTTTAGACTTGTGTATTGCAACATAAGAACCTGAGAATTTTGTATCTGGTAGGGGTGTTGAAAAGATTTGGTCCAAATCCCTCATTATGTAAAGAAGAAACAAAGAAATACAATCCCTGAGCCCAGAAATCTGTTTCCCCTTCACTACTCTCCAGCGAGAACAGGGAGCGTGCTAACGAAGGAACAACGAGGTGACCGGCGGAGCACGAGTGACCGCGGAGACTGACTCTGGTTCGGCACTCTGGGCTTTCTCCTTGCTGACCTGGACGTCGTTGGGGTGGTCCATTCACATACTGCTCTGTATAACTTCAGCTTCAGATTGAAAACCGTATGTATTTTATGGCATGCGTCGTACTTTGGAAATCTGGTATAGGATGGGACAACTTCGTGAGTTTCTAAAGCAAAGTTTCTCCTAAAAGCTCAAGAGTTCCCTGGGTCAGGACAATTAATGAAAAACTCTTGCAAAATTACTTGAATGTGGATTAAAAAATATTTCAGACTTATTATTTATAAAGATACTATTTTAAAACAAGACGCAAATATTCTTCCTAAAATTGTCTCATGTTTTGTTCTATGTCTGAACTCTTTTTTGAGGCTACCATCTTGTTTTCTTCGATTTTTTTTTAAACAAATAAAAAGTGTGATGTGATTTTAAAATTGCAGGATGAAAGAATTCAAAAATATGTGTCATCTGAGAGCTTTTTTTGTTAGTTCCTGAAGGTTTTCTGTACATGTGCATATGTGTCTCACACTCTAGCACATTTACTAGAGGGAAAAAGGAAGAGAGGGCGAAATAAAGCATTATAATGTCCAAATTCAATCTTTTATTCCATTACAAGGACAGCACAAGCTCCATATACAAAGTTTAGAGATATAAAACAAGCAATTTTTACTGTTCCTCATAGATTAACTATTGTCATCAGCCTTTCAACACAGAATCACATCAGCAACTCTCTAGACTTTCTACACTATAAAGTAGACTTCAGTCCATGGTGAAGCTGAAATTATATACCTGAGTCTCATCTTTCTTTTTCCAAAGTCTCCTAAACACATTTCTAATCAGTCAAATGCATCTGCACAAAATGGTCCATCTTTAAGTGAACCAATCTATTTCTAAGTAAGAATAAGTCACAAACCATGGAGAGAAAAGCCCAGAGGAGCGCCACTAAAACATCAGAAAGCATATTGCTGCAGTTGCATGCTAATAAGCATTGCAAAGCAGTGAGCTTTTCTAATTTTCTAGTTCTTGTTTTTCATAACAACATCTGTTGACCTGAAGCTGGCATTCAGCACAGCACAGACGTGCCAGAAATTGCAAAGGTAGACAGGAACAGGAAAAGAGGCGGGGGCTGCTCGGCAATGAGGAAAAAGAAAGAGAAAGACGAGAAGAGATGGGGGGTTGGGTTTGTTTTTTTTAATCACCTTTTAAGACCAGAAACAAACCAAAAAGCACCCACTACAATATCTTAGGAAGAATTATTTGTTGTCACCTTTCTCCAGGATATGCTAACCAGACAGGTGACATGGCGGACACTGAGCTGATGTGGGCCAACGTGGCTGTCTGTGAAGAATGAAGCCACTACATGGTTGACAGGAACCTGTTCCCCAGATCATGACTTCCTCCAGCCAAAACACCCTTTGCCACATTTGCTATCTTTCCCTTCCAAAAATAGGAAATATTTCCCTCTAAAGGTTTACTATTTTTACTCGTTTTGCTACGTTAAACCTGCTTTAAAAGTTAAAAAAAAAAAAAACCACAGAAAAGCCTACATAATTCTACAGTCCCTTTAATTCTATGCTGCTGTTCTTTCCAAAACCACAAAACAATTCCTCATTCTACTCACTCAGAAATCTAAACTGAAACAATCAGGAGTTTCCACAGAAGAAAAGAAAGTGTGAAGTATACTCTTCTCTCAGAGTATTCTGATATTTTTGGAATAAACTTCAATGGTGCCTGGCACAGTTATGTTATAATTTGAGGGTGATTCTACTTCAATCACACATTTCATTTTGCCTCCAAATAGCTTGTTACATCAACCACGAAAGGTGAGAATTATATCTCAAGATAAAAAAACCTTGATAAAGCTACCCTTTGCTTCAAAAATGTTTGTCTTGTTATTGACATGATATTTACAGGGAAAGCAAGGACTTGAATACAAAAAAAAAAAATTGTGCTCACCGAATGAAATGGTTTCCTATTACATTGTTCCAGATAGTTTTTATCGAACCACCAGTTACTAAAATTAATGACTACCTCTGACCTCCACTGGAAATAACCTACTCGCCAATTATAGTTTCTGGGATAGTTTTCTTCTGTGTGGAGCAGAAGGCAGCAGCAGCAAAAGGTAATTAGCAAGAAATGCAAGGACAGCATACTTTCTACACTGGGTGACACTAGAGTTGGGCTGAGGGAAGAGAAAGTTATTTTTTCCCTTTGATGGGAATTTTGACTGTCACTGTTTCCAAATATCTGAAGCATTTTGATATTGTGGAAAAATCATTTCCCCTAAGGAATAAGGAAACTGAGGAATAAGGGAATAAGAAGCAAGATAATTGGTAGTAACCAAAGCCAGGAGGGCTTAATGGTTCGCCAGACCGTAACAATGTCAGATGTCTTTGCTTTTCCAATGAACTGAGAACTAGAACCACGACTGGAAATTTCCTGAAATATTCAATAGGAAATAAGTGATTTTTTAAAAATGTCTTTTTGAGTTTAGCCAAATGCTGATGCAAGTCAGATAGGCTCCCAACATAATGATATACTGATGTCCACCACTGCTGTCATAGTATCTGCCCCTTGGAAAACATTCACACTTTGCATTTATTCAGAAGCCATTTGTAAGCATGTGATACACCTCAAGGATATGCACTCAAAACGCAGAGAGGAGGTGGGGGGGCACTACTCAGAAAACAGGTTTCTAGGCTGGGTGAGATCAACCTGAGCTACTAATTTGTGATTATTGTGAGACATTAGAAACAAATGGAGGAAAAAAAGCATGCAAAATAAAAGAGCACATTAAATTGCTAGGGCTTAATTTAGCCAACGAGATTCTGAACTTGGTACAAGATGTCTCAGGGGAGATACAAAGAGATACCCTGCTCTTTTCAGCACCATGTTCAGAAGACAGTCAAAAAATCAGAGCTGGGTGAAGTTTAAATATCCTTCCAGACATCACAGTTATGTGCACATGTTGGCAGGGGTAGGAACTGAATTTTACATGTGTTTGTGGAAAGCAGACCTGATTATATTTGAACTCTTCTGCTCTGATTTCTTCTGTATGCTTCCAGCATGATAGCATTAGCCATGTGTTAAAATAGCACAAAGCAATAAGAGCTTGTATATGCTACGCATAGGCAGAAGGGGGTATGAAAGTCTGCGTTCAGTTTTCAAGAGAGTGCCCTCCAGAGGACTCTGTGGATGTAGGTTCTAATAGCCATTCTCCCTCAGAATCTCAGGTGTGTCTAAGGAAGTACTTCAGAAAACAAACAAAGATACTGGTCTATTTTCCAAGATGATAACATTGTCAGGAAGTCACTAACTCAGTAGGTGTTGCCTATAATGGAGGAACCATATCTTATAGTTGTGACAATCAGAATTTCTGATAATGAGGAAAACAGTAGAAGTACATCAAGGGGACAGGGGTTGTATTTGTTTCACTGAAAGATAACTCTCACCCCTTAGGGCTCTTTACAGATAAATTAACCTGTAAGTTCCCACTTACATACAGTGAATGATGATATCATTGACTTGCAGTTACTGTTGTTTTGTTGCTGTTGTTGCTGCTACTGCTATTGTTCTGGTACTGAGATCCAGGGCTTCACAATAGTTTAGCAGGCAGTTTACCATTGAGGCAAACCCCAGCTCAAACATCTTTCTTTACTGTGTGATGCTGTGTGGAACTTTGGCTTCAGCAGTAACCTCAATGTATCTTCTGAATCCTGCAACTTCTTTCTGAATAAGGATTAGCAAAACAAAATTAAGTCGTTTACCCTGCCAGATAAATTTTAGGCCAGGAAATGCCTGCACAGTTTAGACTGAGCCTGTGAAGACTTAGCCTCTTGTCCATTTTTCCTTTTGGTCTCCAATGAAATAAATTAAATTCTTTTTATTTTTACAAATAAAAAATAAAAACTTCTTTGATTATAGAACAACTAATTAGTCAAACCAGTCTTCAGGATAGTCACTGGAATTATGGCTCATTACTCCAGGTCTTTCTCATCTCCCTGGCTTTGTTTTCCTCCAGCTTCTTCCCCTAAAAAGCAAGAGCAAAACAGAATCCTCATTTCTATTGTTAACATATTCTGAAACTCATGGATCCAACAGGAAGTCAGACTGCCCAGCTTCTTTACTGTTTTAGCCAATCTATAGAACTGCCTCAAGTCTCCCTTTCTAACAATCAAATGCACACTCAGAGACAAAAAAAAGTGCTTTTGTCTTTCCAGTATTGTGGGTTGAAACTAGGACTTTAAACATGCTGAATTACATACTCAGCCCCAAAGAGGACTTTATTCTTTAATTAATTTTATTGGTCCATTTTATATTTACATGATATAAACAATGAGAACTTGTAACAGTTACCAGTACATGACATATCTGTTTTGTTTTTTTTTTTTTTTTTGAGACAGGGTCTCACTTTGTAGTTCAGGCTGGCCCTGAGCTCAGCCTCAAACTTACAGCACAGCAACCTTCCTGCCTCTGCCTCCCAAGTACTGGGATTACAGGCGTGAGCCACCACGCCCAGCACTGTGGTATGTGGTACTGGTTGCTGCTGGGCATGGGTCTCCCCACCTCGTACTGTATGCGGCTACCGGGGAATGGGGATTTGAACCTGGGCCCTTGAGCTTGCAAGACAGGCACAGGAACCACTGAGCTAAATCCCTGGCCCACATGACACATCTTGATTCTCATTTTTTCCCATTCCCCTGCCCTCCCTAAAACTCCCCACCCCATATACATAAGCTTTGTTTCTTTTTTTTTTATCCATAAAATTTTTTCTTTCCCTTCTTCACTTACCCCATCCTCCTTTTCCTTTTCCCTTTCCCTTTTGAACATTTTCGTCCTATTTCACAATGCCTATCATACATTTTAGAACTCATTTATACTTTCAGTTTCTCATACTAAAGAAATGATAAGGTATTTACATATCTGTGTCCTATTTATTTCACTTATGAGTATGTTCCCAAGGTACATCCTTTTGAGTATGTGACTCAAATTTATCATTCTTTATGGCAGAGTAATACTCCATTTTATTAAAACACACACACACACACACACACACACACACCTTCTTTATCCAGTCTTTCTAAATAGGACTTTAGAAATCAACTGTCTTATTGAAAGAGCTTTCTAACCTCTTTCCCTTTGAAATGGTTACAGCCCTGTTATGGTATCACTGCTTTCTTACTGATTGGCCTGTCAGACCTAAATGAAATAGGCTTGAGCTAAGAACATTTTTTTTCTACCATATTTCAAAAGCAAGAAGCTTCTTTTAGTCTACAGTACCTGTCATTTCTTACCTTAGTTTCCTTCCCCTCCATCTTTTTACTTAAAAAGCAATGTGGTTTATTTATCCCCAGGCAAAAAGTATATATAGCTGAAGCACCCCAGCGACTTCTACTTCCCAGTGAATCCAGACATTCTCCCATTCTATCTGAAGCAGAATGATTGTTCAATACTGATGCAATGATAAATGACATAACTCTGTTTTCTGAGGAAAGCGATAGTTAATAACTTTTGCCCTCCTTTCTGCTACAAACTTTTTGAAACTACATGATAACAAATACATCCTTACCCCATAAGATCATTGGTAAAAAAACAAAACAACAAAAAAAGTGTGGCTGTAATGGGACTCTACGGGGCTCTAATGAATGGAAGCTCTGGAGAGAGGCCTCTTTTTATGCTATCTCTGCCTAGCTCTGGGCCTGTGGGTTGTGAGGTGACCCTCTGCTCCGGAGGCCCACCTGTCTGTGCACACGGTGTGGCAACACTAAGCTGAAGTTTATCCCTGATTACATTGGCAAATATGGAAATCCAAACAGATTTGGATACAAACAGCCAGGAGATCAAGCAGTCCACTGAATGTTATGCCAACACTTTCAGCCCTAGAGCCCTTAGAAGACAACACTTCTCACTCCACTGTGGAATCACTGTGTCCTTTTGGTCCTAAACTTACTGTTACTTAAAATTCCCAGGAGGACCTGTGACTAGCCCACTCCCTCTGTAAGACTCTTTTGTATATCTCTCACTTCTTCACCATGGTAGAATGACCTCACAAGTACTCAGTGCAGTTGTTCTATGACTTTGAATTTCTAGAGTAGATCAGTCTTGAACAATTAACCTCTTCCCCCAGGGGATCCTGATTATACCATTCCCAAACATACCCAGAGCTGAAATGAATTGCTTGTCCAACTCTAACCTGCTGTGTGGAAGTAGTCACTTTCAGGGTAAAATCTCACACTATTTGAAGCTTACAAACTATGGATATTGTGTTGGCCTATTGCTGCTGGTCTTTATTTCTCCTATTCGCTGCCAACCTCCTCTATCTCCCTGTGTTCTCAGAAACAGGATCCTTCCATGGGAACAAGAGTTAGAATGCTTCAGACTGCTTCACTCTATTTTTGTGTGTTGCCTTCAATTCCCCAGGATGTGTGTGTGTGTGTGTGTGTGTGTGTGTGTGTGTGTGTGTGTGTGTGTGATTCCTGGATCTCCTGTTGGCTCTTTCTTGACCCCTGGAGCTCTTCCTTTTCCATTCTTTTTGTGATTTCCTAGGTAGCAAAGATTCCAGGTTCTATAAAGATTATGTACATTGCCTGTTTTCTTGCTGCCATTGTCTCTCTGTAAAAATTTTCTAAAATGGCATTTATCACAAGTAACTTCAATAGAACTGAGTAAATTTTTAACATGAAATTTTTCATATTTAATATTCACATTAAAAACTGTATTAAATGTAATTAAATTTGTTTAATTGGGAAATGTGTTTGTAACTTTGCTGACACAGATACTTTAGTTTTTTTCCTTTCACACAAAGTAATGCTTAGCCATCTGCTTCTGATCTTCCCCAACTCCCTCCTTGAGATGACAATCACAACTTCTGTTTTGAAAGATATATCCCCCAAACTTCTCACCCAGATAAATGGATTTTTTGCTTACCATAAGTACATGAAAGAAGAAAAACTTAAGTGTAAACGAACTACAAGAAGTAGTTGATGGAAAGCTAAGCAGAACACTACAGGGATGGCAACACTTAGACAGAATAGACTAAGTCAAACACTGTCACGAGGGACAGATAAAAACATAATACAATGTGAAAACAATCCATTCATGAGGAGATATAACAGTTATAAATACATATGATCCCACATCAATGAACTTAAATATACAGCAAACACTGATAGATCTGAATAGAGAAACAAACAGTGTAAGAGTAGGAGACTTCAATACTCCACTTTCAAAACGAATCAATCACCCAATCAGAAAAATCACTAAGGAAATGGTCAGCAAAATGAACAACACTACTGATGAAATAAACTTCACAGATTCACAGATAGCTTTCCACTCATTAGTGAAAGAAAGGATATTTTCAAGTACATATGTAATATTATTTGAAATGGATTAGGTCACAAAGCAAGTGTTACTAAATTTTTAAAAAATCAAAATCATATCAAATATCTTTTCTGACCACAATGGAAAATCAGTAATAGAAACACACATATACAGAGTAACAAAAACATAGAAACTAAAGCATGGACTCAAACAATCATGGGGTAAAAGATGAGCTCAAAATTAAATTTTAAAACTATATCAAGACATACAAAAATATAACATGCCAAAAAAATATAAGCAATAGCAAAAGCAATGCCAATAATGAAATCTAAGGTAAAAGCTGCCTACATTAAAAAAGAAGAAAGATTTCAAGTAAACAATATAACTTCACAACTCTGGGAAGTAGAAAAAAATTTAACAAAAAAGAGAAATAATAGAGCTAACAGCAGAAATAAATCAAACATAAAATTATTTAAAATAGGAAAAACTAAAATCAACAAATCTTCTGACTAAAGAAAAAAGATTCAAATGAAATCAGAAATTAAAGAGGATGTGTTACAATGAATGACTCAGAAACAAAAGATAATAAAAGACATTAATCAACAGCTATCCACAAACAAACTGTATAAACAAAAGGAAATGGGGGAAATTCCTAGAAACGTGTGATCTACAGAAACTGAATCAAGAAGTAAAACATCTGAACAGAGTTGAGTAGAGATTGAATTTCTAACCAAAGATTTCCAACCAAAAAAAAGATCACATTCAGATGACTTCATGAATAAGTCTATTCAATATTCCAATGAAAATACTAATTGTTTTTAGACTTTTCTATAAAGTAAAGAAGGAATAAATACTCCCAAACTAATTTTATGAGGCTAGCATCACCCTAATACCAAAACCATATAAAATACCACAAAAAAAGAAAATCCCAACTCAATTTCCCCCAAGAAAAAATATTTAATAAAATAATGACAAATTAAATCTAACAGAACAGTCAAAGGTTTAAACATTACACCCAATGAGATTTATCTTTTGTATCAGTGAGATACAGAAGAGTTCAGTTTGTGCTAATCAGTCAATATGATGCAGCACATGAATGAAATAAGAGAAAAAAACCCACATGATCATCTCAATAGATGAAGAAAATGCATTTTTACCAAGATAATCATCCTTTCATAATTACAACTCTTTACAAAACAGATAAAAAGGAACTTAGCACAACACAATACAGGTCATGTATGCTCCCACCAGAGCAGTCAAATGAGATAAAGGAATTTGCAATTCAGAACAGAAGTAAAACAATAACTTTTTAGATGGCATAAACATATATTTAGAGAACTTTAAAGACAACAAAAAACTGTCAGAACTAATAAATAATTTCAATATAACAAAAATCAGCAAACAAAAATCAGTCACATTTCTTTCTACAATGAGCTACCCAAAAGTGTAATTACAAAAGCAATGCTGTTCACAATAACAATAGAAAAAATTTTATATACTGAGGAGAGAAAAGTTTAGCCAAAAGAGATAAAAGACTTGTGCACTGAATACTGTAAAACATTGATAAAATATATTTCAGAATACACAGGTAAATGAACAACATCATGCTTCTAGATAGATAGATGATCTCTGAAAAGTTCTACAGATTCAATTCAATCCTAGCAAAATCCTCAAAGGAATTTTGTAGAAACAGAAAAAATTACAAAATTTGTATGGAACCACAGAAGATTGTAAATAGAAAAAATAATCTATTGAGCAAGAAGGCCAAAATCTGAAGCTCCACACTTTCTGATTTCAAAGTGTATTATACTCCAAAGGACACAAAAAATAGACACACACACACCAATGAAACAAAATAGAAAGTGTATCGCTAAAATCACGACCCCTTTATCTTCGATCAGGGTGATGTAGTCACGAAGAGAACTAATTTTCCCTTCCTGGAGTGTTAACAACTGATTCTGGTGAGAGAAGCTGACTATACACAGGAGTCCACAGTAAAGGTGTACGTATCATCACACACAGGATCCGAGCAAAATCTAAATTTCAAAGAAGGACCACCTGGTTGAGACTAAAGTGTCCTCGCTGTAGAGGTCAGAGAAGTGGAGGCTGAGAAATTTTTGAGAAACATGAAAAGATTTTTAAGGATGATAAATAGGCCTAAAGAGAAAACAGACTGGGTTAGTTTCTCCGAGGAGGTGGGGACAGTGATGAGAAAGTCAAAAGGGTGCTGCAAACAAAAGCTGTTAGTACAGAAATAAGGTCTCTCAGGTGATGCGGGTCAGAAGAACAGGCGGAAGTCCGTCCCCCCCGGGAATGGTGTCAACCGTCATTAACACGGCTACTGAGAGCTAGCCCAAGACAATGGCAGAAGTGCTTCTTCAGTCTGATAAAGAAACCTCACAAATGAAACGCGTTGGAAGTAAGCACCTTGACAGGTATTGGCTTAAATAAGCCTTGCAACACTTCCAGGATTGGGACAATTAGAACGGTCCTAGCTTCACAGACTAGAGAGGCTGAGTGTCTTGTCCAAGGTTACTCAATTAGTATCACATTCAATTTGACTCTAAATTTAACTTCCAATCCTAACCTTTTAAACACTGTGCGCATGTACTGTTTGTCATAGACTACCTCAGCAGCAAAAGCAGGTATACGTTCTCTTTTTGCTGTTAAAATAATAACAAACTGTTTCAGAATGGGAGCATAAAACCATTTCATTTGAATGTTTGTCCATTTAGCCACAGGAAGAAATACTGTGTATGAATGACCTGAATAACAAATAAGGAGGCAGCTTGTGTTAATTTCTGCTTCCCTCTTGTGTCAGAGACGAGTAATGACAAGACCAAGAGTTGCACACTAGCTTCCGTGTCACCACGTCCTTTATTTCTCTCCTTTATTCATCCAGAGAATGATTCCATTTTTCTGTTTCATGTAAGCCTGAATTTTAGAGTTTGATGTGGTCACTAAGTATATCTCAGCTCATTTGAAGCCTTAGGTAAAATATATTTATTTCCTTGTGGTAGGATAAATCAATATAACTCCCAATAAACCTCCCTTGTTTTGTGTCTTCCTACAAACTGCCTCAAAACAGTTTTAAGGTCAAGTAATGCAGTGACCCAGCTGCAGGCAGCTCCCTGCAGGAACCGGAAGGGACACTGTGATGTAATGGGCTTCAAGTCTGTCTTAGAGAAGTACTGGTTTATAAATGCTGATACATTCTTGCCTTCCTCATTGCTATGTTTCTAAAAAATCATGCCATCTACTGCATCACTAAATACTTCAGAAGGTCTTTTTACTTAAAGAAAATGTTTGGTGAGTCACTTTTGTAAAACAAATAAAGACTCCCCAGTTTTAGCTGGCTTATAAATTCACTTTTTATGTATATCAACTTTCCTTAGGGAAGCTCTAGAATTTTGATATAAAAGTGTTTTCAAATAGATTTGGCAATTGATTTTGTTAATTCTGTTTCTTTGGGGTAGTTTTAGGGGCAATGTAGGTACTGTTAGCCAAGTACTCAATTCCTAGTCATCTTTGGCATTGCTGTTTGAATTAATATTAAATATTATCTCATTTGTGCACAAAAGCTAAGACTTGTAAAGTCCAGCATCGTGACCCCAATAAATTCTCTTTTGTCTTTTCCCTGATTATCTGCATGTCTCACCTCAGCTAGTCTCAGCATCTTTCTGTAGATGGGACATCTGAAAAGTTCGGAGACAGCTTGTTATATAAAGCATGCCAAGGCGTAACTACGCCAAGAAACACAAAGTGACTGTTAGCTGTCTGTGCTGCTGAGCCATGATTTGGTCTCTGGAAAACTAGGTGCTGTAAGGCTGTCCAGATGAAAGAATAAAAGACATTTTTGACATAGCCTGGTGCAGCTGTCTTTCCCTCTTCTTGATCAGGGAAAATAGCAAGCCTGATTCAAATGGCAAGAACTATAATAAAATGGACACAGTGGTGGGTAGAAGTCATTGGCACCCAAACTATGTTATCTGCTATGGTAGCCACTGGTCCATGTGACAATCTAAATTTATATTAATTAAAATTATATACAACTAAAACTCCAGTTCCTCGGTTGCATTAGCCACATTATAAGTGCTCACTGGCCACTTATGGCTTATGACTGCCACACAGGATAACGCAGATGTAGAATACTTGCATTGTCACAGTGCTGGTCTAGAAATTCAGTTTCACATGACCACTTCATAGGTAGCAGCCCAAAGAATGGAGATTGAGAACCCCCAGAAATCTTTCCTTACATCTGTAGGGATTAAATCTAATGTGAGTTAAGAAGAGAATTTGAACAAGCAGGATTTAAAAACCATATAGGACCAGGAGGGGGAGCTATGATCTTCTGACACTAAGGTGGACTTTTAATTCTTCACAGCTGAGACTGGATAAAGGCACCGAAATAGAAGTCTGGTTGTTCTATAATTATGGGCCATTTCACAACTCTGTCACATTCTTCATCGTAGAAGCATTAGAAGAGAAACAAGAGCCTGATGGATTATTGACAGCAAATAAACATTGGATCACTGTACAAAAGTAATGCTTTGATGTTATACACATAGATGGATACATTTAAGAAACAGTGTGAAATATACCTTCAGTACACAGAAGTGATTTAAGACAATGGTTATGAGAGAGAATTCCAGAAATTGATTTTTCCATCTCAAACTCTTTAAATCCAACCATTGATGACATGCCTAGCCACTTGTTAATGGAGAACAAAGAGTAGGGAAAAAAAGCTAAGTAACAAGCTGATAATGAGCTAGCTTCTGCCACTCACCCACTCTACCACAATGGCTCCATTTAGTAAATCACACTGTATTTCCCTCAATGATTTCATGGTGTCATGAAATAAATAATACCACTCTCCAGTATAACCAACATTGTACTCAGAGAAAAATCTTTTCCAGAATCCAAAACAATACACTTGGAGAGGGATTACCATCTGCACACAGGCATCATAGATGTAGGAACATTTCCTTATTCTACAAATGGAGGACAGATTTAATGTTATGAATCAATATTCATGGATGAGCCCTTTGTGACCACACATGAGAGGGTTTTCAGCTGTCCTTTTGTGAAGGTTTGGCTAGAGGTAGAAGCTAGGTTTTGGATTTCTAGGACCACACCATTTTCTATTTACGTTACTATACAGTCTCACTTTGGCCACACAGGAAATTCAGCAAGTAGATATTGTCAACCCGCTGCACTGACAAAGAAGCAGAAAAAGATATATGTGATTGCAGGGATTAGCTGTGGAGTACTTACAGGGTTTCTAGGTACATCACTTGTGGATTTTCCCTCCCAAATGTCAGGCATCTACTCTTATTGGCTGTTATTTGAAAAGGCCATATGGAAAAAAATCATAAACCACATGAGAGCTATTTTAATTGCCTTTGTCTGTCTTCTTTTTTTCAAAATCAAGTTCTCACAAAAGGCTGTAATGAATTTTACTGTTTATTCGGCTTATCAAAAATAGAGCAACCTCCTATTTTCAATCCAAATTTACTAACTACTGAACAAGCTGAAATTTATTTGTTTTTAGGCATATCTTCAAATCTTCCTATTAGAGCACACATCTGGGATATATTAAAATACATATCAATTTTTAAAAATCATTTCACAAAAATAGACCCTCAAAAGAGCTTTCGGGAAAATAAGAGAATATCAATATCGTATGTTTTTTCAGAACCTGATAAATAAGAAGGCAAACTTGAAGCTGGAAATAGCTGTGTAAGTTTGTATTACCAAGTTCTTGGAACACTGAGGCCAAAGTTTGGCTTGAGCCCAGGAATTTGAGGCCAGCCTGGGCAACCCAGCAGACATGGTCAGAAGGAAAAGAAAAGATAAGCAAGACTAGGACGGAAACCTAAAGGAAGTTGCAGTATTCTCTGTCTCCTCTCTGCTCATATCTGCACATCTGATTTGTTTTTCTCTCTTTTTCTGCAGAACCACATGACAGGAAATATGACCAACAATATCTCTTGCACTTTGTATCTTACAATTAGAGCTTCAGGCCCAGTGCTTGTCAAACTGACTCTTGGTTCTGAGTGTAATATCCCAAAAGGGATAAAAAGAAAGGGTCTTGGAGGCTCATCTTAGAAAGGATGACATCACTTCGCAAGTCAACCGAGGACATGAATCAGATCATGTTATTTGTTAAATGAATGACTAATTGTTCACAGCATATGTATGAATGTGTAAGTGTGTGTAAGCCCACAATTAAGGAATTATTTTCTCAATCTATCTTTGCTCTTCAAGTTATGATCTGAAAATATTACTAGTGAATTTTTCTATGTACCTGGATAAATAGGAAAAGTTACTTTACACTTAAACATACCTTTAAGTTGATCGACATTTTAAAACTTCCATCACTGTTTCCAAGTATGTCAATGTAATTTTTTCTACAAATTTGTATTAGGTTTATTAGGCATTCACATAATATGTCTTATTATCTGTAACAATAAAATTTTAATTTTCTGAAAAACTAATAGAATTTATGTTGATTTCCCTTCTCAAAGAATTTTTAACTACAGGATACTTTAGGTAACTAACTAACAGTATGAATTCATATTTACATCATCTATAAAAACAATGATTAAGGCATATGTTTCAAGCACTTGAAAAAGAAAATATTAGATATATCATTACTTGCCCATTTTTCCAAGATTTTTCTTAATTTCCTCTTCACATTATAGAGATATATATGTGCATTTGTATACATATATATTCTAAATCATGATCACTATTTTAAGGATGAATGGTCTGTTATCTTGCTAGACAGAGCAAAATAATAAATCTTTTGAATGAGGTTCTTTAGCAGTGTACAATATTGACAAATGAACATGGATATGTTGATATGTTATTAAAATAATCAGAAGGAGTAATGAAAATAAACCATTAATAAACAAATATTAAGAATTGATAAATGATGCATAAATGGAGCCTTAATGAAGTGTCTATTAACACAAACATCAATCTTCACCTTATTCCAGTTCCTTCTCTTCCAAACTGAAAATATCCCAGTCATCACTCAGAAAGGTAGTAACTTCAAGGAACAATCGAAGATAGTTCAGGTGGTGAATATTCATACGAAGATATTTCCAGTTTTATTGGAAAAAAATCAGTTGTATAACTTTGGGTGTAGAACCTTCCAATAAGATTCTAAAGTCCCTACTTTTACCTGAACTTGTCCCCATGTAACTCTAAAGAGTAAATCTGGATTGAAGTAAAGGTAGCAACTGCAAAATCAGTTCATCAATCTATTTATTTGCAAAAATTTCATTTTAATGACATCTCCTTCAACTAGCATTTCCCAAACCGTATTTTATGTAACTTTCTAGAACAATTTAACTTATTTGGAAGACAGGTGAAAGAAGACACCCAATCTAATAGGCCAGATGAATCCATTACTACCGTTTTTATTTTTCTAGTGTGACTTGTAACTCTATCTAATAGGAAAGCAAAATACTTATTTCCACAAGTTATTCTCCACAATACTTTTGTCCAAAACACCTATATCTTAAGATCTCTCAAAACACTTGGAGAAATGTTGACCTCGATCATGATGGCCTCAAAAAATATGAGTCCTCAAAGTTCACTTTCCATCTATTTTTGATTCTGAGATTTCCGTTGAGGTGTCTCTTCTCCCAAGCTTTCGGACTACTTCAAGTACATTAATTTTGCAGGACAGTCTATGAGCCAGCTTTCCTATTGCTGGGACTAAATGTCAGAAACACACAACTTAGAGATGATGTTTGGTTCATAGTTTCAGTCCATGGCCAGCAAGCTCCGATGTAGAAACATCATGGCGGACAGGCACGGTGGGCAGCACTGCTCGCTTCATGGTTTCTGGGAAGTAGAGCTCAGCAGAAGAATGTCATAGAGATGGGACTCCAAAGATGGTGACCCACACCCTCCAAATAAACTCCACTTCCTCACAGCACGTTCAACTGTGAACACTACTGGACTGATCCACTGATGAGTATTGTGCCCTCAGATCTGATCACATTTCCAGGAGTCCCTTAATCCAGTCAGTCTAACAATGCCAATCAGTACAGACAGATACATAAAAGATTATGACATCTCTCCTCTTCCACAGTCTTTGGAGAAATGAGTGTCTGCCATTATATCTTTGAAGATGGAATAGTTAAGTTCTTTTGACACATCATGGATTTAAACAACCTTGGGCCTATGTTTTATATGTGCTCTAGAGTTGTTTATAACTATAATCTCCTAGAACACAGCAAATAAGCATCCAGTGTTTATAAGCATATTATTCTCTTATCTATGTCACCTATTTTCTAAGATTTAGTTGGCAATTATAATCTCTACTGTATACTACACATAATAAAAACATAAACTCATGTCTGCTCGTAACATCTAGATACTACAAAAACACAGACTGTAAATGATCATCATAGCTTTAAAACAACTACCAGCCAAATTCTTTTGTCTTCTCTTTAGTTCTCACCTTTGTCATCTTTATTTTCCTGCACTGATGTTATATGAATCACCCAAACACACATGTACATACATGCAGGAAAATTACATATTATTTTCTTTCTGTCTATATGTATTGATTTTGCATATATTTATCTGGAACTCTCAACTCAATTTCATAAAGATTTCTATCATGAATTTCTTTTCATCAAATTGCTAAATTCATTAATAAGATCATAGTTTTATTAATATTTCAACTCAAGGAAATTTCAATATAACTTTGTACATACTGAGATGGAGGAAAATACAGATAATTACTGAAAAACTTTGTGTTATAGAAAGCTTGCAATAAGCAAGTAGAAACAGGGATGGGAATCAGAAAGACCTTATTAAATTATATTTTTCTAGGAAAGAACTCAGTTATCAACCAGGAGTAGCAGAACCATGACAGGGATTTTAGTTCCTCTGTGAAGAGAAACATTGTCTTTCAGGTTTTATAGGAGAGATTTTTTTCTGAGTTGTTTGTGATGTTTTATTGTTAGTCATTAACTAGATCAAGTCTGTCATGGACTTCACACTCTCAAAAATAAATATCTTTCATGACTTGAGAGAAAAACCACTCCTTCCCATAAGTGTCTTAAAATCTATTCCTTCAGTAAATCTCTTTTAAATCATTATAATAATTTTTGAAATAGAGATCAAACAATAATAATTTTGTACAAATTTAAGGTTCTATTTTTTGTGAGAGGTATATTACAAGAGAGAAGAGAAGCAAGTTTACCAACTAGTAGCTGGACAGCTTTCACTCTTTACTTTCTTGACACAACAAAATATAGGCTTTTAAAAAAGTAAATTCAGATTATTGGTACATTTTAGGAATACATTATGATTACACTCATCACTGAGAATTTGTACCTGTACATGGTCATGATGTATTTTATTTTTTTCCCATTCCCCTGAGCTCCCTTCATCTCCTCTACTCCCCTTATACATGAGCTTTGTTTCCATTTTTTTCCTTTTTATCTTCAAATTTTTTATTTCCTGTCTTTGGTTTCCCCTTCCCCCACATCCAGTTCCTCTTTCCATTTGAACATTTTCCTCCTATTTCACAACACCTATTTTACAGTTTGGATCTCATTTATACCTTCAGTTTCACACACACACACACACACACACACACACAGATGGTATTTACACATTGCAGACTTTTTTGTATTCCCAAAGTCATTTAAATGGCTTTCTAGAGGAGCCCTAAGACAGTTAGATGGGAAAAATATTGAGGCAAGATCTTCAAAGACTTGTCTGGAGAAGCCAGACTTTGTGGTTCCAAGTCACAACCTCAAGTGCAGAGGTTTTAGAAGAGAATCATGACATATATCTTAAAGAATCTCAATGTTTTTCTGGGAAAACATTAACAAAAGATATTTCAGCAAGTCTTTACCTGTCTTAAATGGCTGGTACATTGTTTTACTCCTGAGAAGCAGAGATACTTCTAGTATGTTATTGTGTAATATACCAGATTTCTCTAATCTTCAAAATTTCAACATGAAAAATAAATAAAGAAAAAGGTCAGATCTGGTGAAAGAAACAAAGATAAATAAGCAAAATAGACTTTTTTACTTGATTTATTTCTTTCTGTAAAAACAACAGCCCATTTAGACCACAAATGCAGATGTGGCAGAGAGAACAAGTCTGCGCTCCGGTCAGATATGTTGTCACTGCATCCGTACATAGATGAAGCCTACAGAGCTCTCGGAACACTTCAGATCTGAAACTGTTTATCTGATGAGCTTGGAGGTAGAAGCCATGGGAAAGGGTAGAGATTCTGTCGTCATCATTATCATCATCATCACCAAACAATACTCAGCTTTCTAAGAACCTACATGTTTAACAAAACCAGTACTTTCAAACAACTGGTAAGTTAGTCTGTCAGTGTCATGCATGCATGACAAACATTCCCCAGCCCTCTCACATGGAGTAATACAAAAAGCAAATGGATGAATGTTTAATTACTTCACTTTGTCTTTTTCACATTAGCTATGGCCTATGCTGTTTGAACAAACAAATTCAAATTTCCTATTTATAAGGAAACAAGAGCAGAGATTCATGATCCCAAGTGAACAAAGACGCCTGATTCCTTGATAAGTTTTAAATTCAATGTAACATCATTCACATTATTCTGAACACTTTCCTTTTTCTCTGTGAAGCCTTGCAATACACGGAATTCAGTTCTGCACAGGTTGCTAAAAGCATCAAAGAGCACAGGGTCTGGAGCAGACTTACACCAGGTTGGAAGCCTGTCTGTGCAGAAAGTAGGAAAAGTCTCAGTGGGAAGAAGATAATAGGCTAAGAATTATGATGACTTCCTACCAAAATAAACTAAGTACTATTACTAAACCTTATTAAATTTGTGGGGCTAGTTACAGATTGTTTTTTATTAACCAGAGGGGAAAATTGCTACTTTACTCTTAGCTCAGCAGATTTTTCCAAGCGTTCAACAGGCTGAACTAGAGATAAATTCATTAAATATAATTTACCATGTACTTAGCATGTGCCAGGCACTGTTATAAGTAGTTTATATTTATTAACTTATATGTAATTTTTATTAACAGCATAGGAAGCATGTCAGCAGGATGGTGGTATACAAACCTTGAAAATCCACTCCCTCATGAAAGCCATATAAACACTGGGGGAAACTGTCATGTTGTCATTTTCAGAATCCTGCAACTTTGCCAAGTCTTGCAATAATTTAAGAGGTATTTCAGAAAAATGGCTTAATCTTTTTAATAGCAAGCTTTGTGTTATTTTAATTTCTTCTGTACACATTTTCCTCTCCACAGTAGCCTTGAAAATAAACAGCTTTACAACCACAATGAAAACATTCATTCTACAAGTCCCAGAGGTGGCAGACAAAGTTAGAACTCACCAAAAGCACCTTTCTCAGAGAACGGCCATTATTTTGCCATACAGCTCCTTGGAAACTTCCACTAAAAGGACTGTCTTTATTTGACTTCAATCAGTACTAACAGTGCACAGCCTTATTCTTGGGGTGTTTGTCAAAAACAACCAACAGTAATTATTTAACATTGAGCCTTCCTTTCCAAAGCTACGGTAATGTCTGCAGCAAAGAAAGAGGCTAATAGAGCTGGGCATGCAGCTCACTGATAGGACTGCCTAGCATAGGCAAGGCCCTAGCTTCAATCCTGAGTAAAACAGCGGTGGGGAAAGAAGCTAAAAAAATCTTGAAAGGAAAATTTAGTAAAAGAAATGTCAGGAGAACTTTGAAATATCAATGCATTTATGAGGGCATAACCTCATAACCATGACCAAATAACTTCATGAATGTTCACTTCTCACTACAGTTGTGTTGGGGATTAAGTTTTTTACACATGAGCATGAGGCAATACATCCAAACCACAGCAGGAAAAAAAACCAAGAATTTTTTTGATTAAATTCTTTACTGGTATTTTATATACACATCATGACCACACTCAATATACAGAATTTTTTTATATAATCTTTATTGGTACATTAAATATACACATCATGATTGCACTCCATAATGGGGATTTGTACCAGTATAAGACACAACTTAATTCTCATTTTTTCCCATAGCCCTACCCACCCTACCACCCCCCCATATACATAAAATTTGTTTCCTTACTTTTTGGTTACAATCCCAACATTGTCCCCTTTCACCTTATTTTACATTGAGCATTTTCTATTTCACAATATATAACATACAGTGCTAGGACTCATTTATATCTTCATTTTCTCATACCAGAGAAAAGATGCGATATGTACCTATCTGTGCCCTATTTATTTCACTTATGAGGATATCCTCAAGGTATGTCCATTTAAGTAGAAATGATTCAAACTTATCATTTTTTATGGCAGAGTAGTACTCCATTCTGTAGAAGAACCACAGCTTTTTTTATCCAGTCTCCAGTTGATGGACACTT
>PVIR01025770.1:0-24748 GCA_004026965.1 Petromus typicus | reverse complement strand
TAGAGACAAAAAGCCAGTGAAATAAAATAGTATTGAAAAGTTTATTTCTAAGAGTGAAACATTGATTTAATCACTTTCTATCAAAATACTTGTGTATATCAAATAAAATTGGTTTATACATCATAAGTTCATCCCATACAAAATCTGTTTGTAGCTGGGTGTGGTGACTTAAATCTCTAATCCCAGCACTCAGGGAGCAGAGGCAGGAGAATTGCTGTGAGTTCAAGGCTAGCCTGGGCTTCATGGTGAGTTCAGGGCCAGCCTGAACTACAAAGAAAGACCTTGTCTCAACAAAATAAATCTGTTTATATTGCATTTCTCTTGCAAATAAAATTTTGCAATGTGAGGAACAGCTCTTCTAAGTAGGTGTAGCCTGGAATTTGACAGTAAAAATATTTTTATATAATACAATGGTCTGTGACCCTCTAGAGTACAACTCAGTATGGCATAAATGTTTTGATATTTAATATCTAAGGAAATGTGATTTAGGTTAATTTTTCTATTGAACCATATTATAGTGAAAATTGGTTTGGACTATGTAATATTTTTAACTAAAAATATAGATGGAAGGCTTGTTAAGAAGCATTTTTAAAAAAATTTTTTCATTAAAAAAAAAAACTTTATAGTCATTTCAAAACATTTTAAGTGCCAAACCACAGTGCAAAAGAGCAGGACAGTAAAACAAGAAAAGCAAATTCAAAACAAGATTCACAGTTCTGTCAAGCATGCTGTCTGGCAGAGGCAAGAGAAACACAACTTTGAGTGTGGCCTGGGCAATAGCAACAAAGTGAAGTCTTGCTAGTAAATAGAAAAATTAAACAAAAACTTAAAAACAAGTAGAGGTTGAGGATTCAGATCAGTATGTCTTGACCCTGAGTTCTATTGTCACTAAAAGTTAGTTTTAAAAGAAGACAGACAGACGTATTTTATCAAAATAAACTCACAGAGAATTTCTGATAGCGAACTTAACTTCTACATTTTCATTGACACCAATACTTCCACTGAGTTCTGTTTTTACTTTTTACTTTATACATTTTCAAAATATTATGTGGAAAGTTTTGCAATGAATTCCTTCCATATCTGTTTCTAAAGATTTCCTGAGAGCTGCAAATGACATCTTGATTTCAGGAAATAGTGCAGAATTGTAGAAGGGAGCAACTCATTCAAGGAAAGGAAGGGAGTTGCTGGTTGGAAGACAGACCCAAGAAAAGGAAAGAGAGGTGGAGAAAGGGAGAAAAAAATCAGGTGATCAACACTTGAAGAACATTGAAGTATTAGTACAGCATTTCAGGCCAGTCACTGGCACATTTATTTCTTAAAAATAAATACATTGTAAATTAACAAATGCCATATGCTTTGTATCCCTTAGTTTCACTATAATCTTTAGTCTCTTCTGAGTTTTATAAAATTCCCTGATAAGTTACTACTGGTCCAAATATGGGAAATACCTACTGTTTACCTCAAAGCATTTTCTACTTCAACCAGTAAATGTAAAACATTGTCATGAAGAGACAGAAATAAATTTGCATTGTATGCATTATATAAGCAAGAAGATATTGAGATTTTCCTGTTCAATCAATCATGATAATTTTTGTTGCTGCTGTCAGAGGAATGAAAACTACTGATAATGTCTATGTCTTGTATTTTAATTGGACTTTCAGATACTGTGTCTCATTAAAGTGAATTTTAGAAAACATTACTATAAGAATCACAAATGTATGGAACAATAAGTATCATTTAGACTTTGTATTTGTGGTAAGCAAGTTCTGTAAAACATGTCTATTAAAAATTCTGGGCAAAATTACTTCCCAGTGGTACAATTATATCTTTTTTCAAGTTTATTTTAAATATGTACCAAACACACAAAATTGTAATGGGTATAATTTAATTTTAAATATCTGTTATACATGCCATCCAAGGAATAGTACATGCATTTACAAAATTAAAAACTCTAAATTCTAAACTCAATTCATGAGTTTAGAAAAATTAACCCTTTTTTGATTTTTAATTGACCTTATTGGTACATTTTATATATATGTTATGGTCATATTCAACACTGAGAATTTGTACCTGTACATGATACATCTTGATTCTCATTTTTCCCCTTTCTCCTGCTCACATTTTCTATGTATAAGGTATGTTTCCTCTTTTTCACTATCAAATTTTTGTTTCCTTCCTTACATTCTCCAACTCCTCCTTTCCCTTTTCCTATTGCATATTTTTCCGAATTTCACATTACTTATCATACATTTTGGCATTTCTTTACACTTTCAGTTTTTCATGCTACAGAATAGGTACTACCACACTTTTATCCTATTTTATTTAACTTATGAGTATGTCCTCAAGGTATATCCATTTAAGTATAAAAGATTAATTTCATCATTCTTTATGACAGAGTAATACTCCACTTTAAAAAAAAAAAACAAAAACAAACAAACAAACATATCCCCTCTCTCCAGTCTCCAGTTGATAAACAATCTTGGAAACTTATGAGTATGTCCTCAAGGTATATCCATTTAAGTATAAAAGATTAATTTCATCATTCTTTATGACAGAGTAATACTCCACTTAAAAAACAAACAAACAAACAAACATATCCCCTCTATCCAGTCTCCAGTTGATAAACAATCTTGGAAACAGCCCAAAAGTGAACACTTTTTAAAAACCAAATTATGATTTTCTTTCTTACTGATATTAGCATTTTAATGGTCTTTCCTGTCCTGCTTATTTTCCTCACTAGACAAATGAACACATAGTCACAATCACAGGTAGCTTAGGAGTTGCCTCCTGTAATGATGGGTGCTGTTTGTTGTGCGAGGTATGGATTGTTTATACTTGTCATCTCTTCTGCAGAATGTGCTGACCCACTGAGTTCTTTGTTTTTTTTTTTTTTTTAGGTTTTTTGAGACAGGGTCTCTCTTTGTGGTTCAGGCTGGCCCTGAGCTCAGCCTCAAACTCACATCACAATCCTCTTGCCTCTGCCTCCCGAGTGCTGGGATTACAGGCGTGAGCCACCACGCCCGGCACTGTGGTATGTGGTACTGGTTGCTGCTGGGTGTGGGTCTCCACACCCAGTATTGTTATGTGGTTACCGGGGAATCTAACCCGGGCCCTTGCGCTTGCAAGACAGGCGCCGGAACCACTGAGCTAACTCCCCAGCCCTGAGTTCTTTGTTTAACATATCGTTTTGCATACCTTCTCTTTCCTGTGTATTGGTTTGGGAAAGTTTCAGGATGTGGAAAGGGTGAAAACTTTCAAAGCTTGTTTGTCATAATCGTGTAAACTTCCAGAAGTTACATAGTTTAATCTAAAACAAAGAACAATTACGCCTCTCACAGTTTACATTTAATAATTCCACTCTTTTGTCCCTGGTGAAAATTTCCTTTAGCCTAATCACTGTTTTAGGAATAGAGAAAGGAATGGTGTAGGTTTTATTCATAAATTTGACACATGATAGTAGCTGTGAAACAAAAAGACAACTGACCTTTGGAGACACCAGAAATGCATTACTTACTATAGACACAGAAAGGGAAGCTGCTAAGTCATTATTTTCTGAATAAAACAGGTAATTAAGGACAGTGAGTAGATTCTCCAATTAAGCATAGAAGTGGAAGGACATGAACTTACAAGAAATTTGAGTATTCTAATTGGAGTAGAAATGTAGAAAATGTTAACAAAACCTAAATATTAATTAGGGAATAATTTTCAGAAAAATGTGAACTAATTATTGAGGATAATGAAACCAAGTATTAACGACGATTTAAGAATTGAGGATAACAAGACATATCTTGCTGAATACAAAAGCACAATATTCATGGTATCATGCTCGACAAATGCTAACACTGCAGTCAAGAGGACCGACTAAAGACTTTGCAAGGGGGCAAAATCAATTAAGGGTTATTGCTTCTTTGCACATAAATACTAATGGAAAACTTTCAGTAAGTCTTTTAAGTTATGGATTTGAATGAGCTTGTGCACGGTTACATCTTTTAATAAAATAAAGGCAGAAAAGCTGACATTTTAGAGAATTGCAATTCATTTTCAAATGTGAAATTTTATTATCTCACAAAACATTATTCTGCAAAATGGTAGAACTGTAAGATGAAGAGCACCACTGGCCGCATCCTGCAGAGGTAGATTAGAAGGACCATTGCTTTCCCTTGCTGGCTGCTGTGTTGTGTGGCAGAGATCATGCACACTGAGTGAGCAGCTCTGTAATCAGAAGCAATAGCTGAGCATGTGAACGTAGATATATGTGGATACACTGTGGATACACTGTGGATTCACTGAAGCCTCTGTGATAGGCTTCTGTGTATCCTCTGTGGATACACTGAAGCTTGGGTGTTAAAAGTTGGTGAGTGTCTCTCGCTATAGCTAGTTTTACAATGAGTGAATGTTGGTTAAACACTCTCATATAATCTAAGTGAAGTTATAAATCAACATTTTCCTAAGAAGTCTCATGATTAATAAAAGGTAGTTAAGATAGGGGATAGGAGGATGCAGGGTGGGGGGAAAGGGGAAAATTGAAAATCAAATCATGTCACATTCTGGCACAAACTCTTAATGCTGAATGCAATTATGATGTGTATTCATAATGTACCAATAAAGATATTTTTTTAAATGTCAAAAAAAAATGATTTAGTATAAAATATGCCCTAATAACATCATATAAAAGAAGAGATGATCCGAAGGTGATTGGTCCATGGAAGGACTGTAGTGATCAGAGGGCTCACTCATGAATTCATATGTGTTAAAGAACAGGTAAGTTAATACTAAATGTGTTAAAGGAGGATGTGACTGGCTGGAAGAGACACGGATCACTGAGCTGTGACTGGAATCCTTATCTTTGTCTCCTAGTCCTCCCTGCTCTCTGGATGCCAGGTGTAAGCACTCTTCCTCCACCAAGCCCATCCCCATGCTACTTCTGCTTCAGAGCCGGCCAACAATACATGGGTCAGACCCTATGAAATCAAAGCCAAAATAATTTTTTTTTCATTTTGCAGGTGTCCAGTATTTTGGTTCATTGTGAAGAAAGACTTACATAAAGGTGATCCGGAAAACAACAAATCAAAACTGTGCAAACAAAACATGTACGTGGAAGCAAAAGATGTACAGATCTTAAGCATTTAATTCATACCTAGTATCAGAATGTTAAAAATAAACAATAAAGTCACTGCTCAACTGCTATACACACTTCTAGAAATCTTAGTATTTTTCCTTGAAAGAGTTCTTAAATTACCCAACAACAATATACAAAAAGTTATATTAAGTTTGGTGGTTCTGTAAACAGCAACTTTCAAAAAAAAAATTAGAATTTTTATTCCAAAATATGCCCTTGGGACTGAGACAAAAATTTCAAAAAGATTGGTGGGAATATTGAAGATTCCTTTACAATGATATTCGCTTAAAAATTATATTTACTGTGCCAAAAGATATGCTTAGGCAAATAAAGTAAAAGTAAATAAAGTAAAAATGAGTTGAAGTTCTGAATAATATACAGAATTGATTTGCTGTCCTATAGAACTTGCTAATCATTTCAAAGGAGAATGGAAGTTTTTTTATCTTTATTGGTACATTAAATATACACATCATAATTGCACTCCATAATGGGGATTTGTACCAGTATATGACTCAATTTAATTTTCATTTTTTCCCATAGCCCTACCCACCCTACCACCCCCCTATATACATAAAATTTGTTTCCTTTCTTTTTTGTGATAATTTCATTATTTTTCCCCCTTCACCCTATTTCACTTTGAGTATTTTCTATTTCACAATATATAACAGAATATTTTCTTTATAAAAAAGGGTGCAGTGAGTCCGTGTAACAGTGCTACTTTGGTACTTGGCTTGGAGTCAAACACTATTTACAAGTAACATTTCAATTCTTGCTGCATTATTCTTCTCATTTATGTATATTTATCTTCAGTTTATTGAGAAAGGTAATTTCTAGTTTTGCTCGACTTTATTTTGTGAAATTGTGTGTTGGCATGATTTCCTTCCATCAAAAGTGCAGTTAAGAAAAAGAATGAATGAATTTAGAAGTCACAAGTTACAGCTTGAATATAAATTTGTCTATATCTACCAAAATGTGAAAATCCTCATCTTCTGTATTATAATGTATTATAATATTTCATGTCAGATTTTCCAGAGATCTTTCTTAAAATTTTTCACATTAATGTAATCGGTATGCTTACATAAAGTCCATGTGCATATTTCATCTAGATTTCTGATAGCTGCCAAGATGAAAATGTTAGTGATACAGAAATCTGATCCTAGCATCTGAATATAATCATAATATTTTCAATAATTACACCACTAATATTTAGAGCAAGCTTTTGGAAAATAGCATTAAACGGATTCTTAAAATCCGGACTATATGTATTATTTTTAAACAAGAAATCTCCTGTCTTTAGTCGGAAGACAGGAAAATAGGATAAAATATTTGAAATATTTGAACATCTTATTACAATGAGTCCTCAGAAAATGAGATGTCTGAAAAAATTAAGAAAATTGATTTTTCTCTGTCTCAGTTCTCATTTTCATAGTATGACTATTTTTGCTTTGAAATTTTTGGACCTTAGAAAGTCTTAGAATTCATAAAGGTTTAATCAGTTAACACTACATAGACTATTTAATCATACAGAAGGGAGAAAGATAATTTTCAAATATTTATTAAAATAATAGAGCTTCATGGGAAGGACTATGCTAGATATATTTTAGGGGAAAAAAAATCAAATTCAGTCCTAACTAGAGGTTGTTTATAACTTCCATTTAAATCGAGTGTTTATAAATAACTTCATATTTTATAGTAATGTAGTTTTATTTTATTTTATCTTTTCTTTTGAGACAGAGATTTGCTTTTGTAGTTCAGGCTGGCCCTGAGCTCACTATCTAGCCCAGACAAGCCTCAAACTCACAGCGATCCTTTAGTCTCTGCCTTCCAAGTGCTGGGATTACAGGTCTGAGCCACTACATCCAGTTGTAGTTCTAAATCAATAGGCGTATAAACACTAAAGATATAAAAACAGAATACAACATTGTTCATTTTAATTATAATCAGAAGTTAAACTTATTATATAACTAAATATTAAATTTGTCATTCTATAAACTTTAAATTTGTACTTAATAAATATTTCATACACAGGATTCTCCCTGAATTTGTAGATTTGGTTATTTTTTGAAGCAAATTATTTTAACTTATTGACTTTATCTCTTTGTCTTAGATTCAGAATAATTCATTTTTTCATTTATTGCTCAAGCAGTCATTCTTTAGTTTACACCATACCTCACTCTTTCTTTTAATTGGTGCATTCATTTCTGTAGTTCAGTGGTTTAAACAATAGGCTTTAAGATAATGAATTTTTACTAAATACTATTAATATTTTGATTTTATTAGTACATTTTGTACATACATTGTGATCACATTCAACATTGAGAGTTTGTATCTATACATGATGTATCTTGATTCTCATTTTTCCCCTTTCCCCTGCCCTGCTTACAACCCCTGCCCCCATTACATTACTTGTTTCCATTTTTTAACCATCAAATGTGTTTTTTTTTTTTCTGAGACAGGGTTTTGCTTTGTAGTTCAGGCTGGCCCTGAGCTCAGCCTCCAACTCGTATCACAGCAATCCTCCTGCCTCTACCTCCCGAGGGTTGGGATTACAGGCGTGAGCCACCACACCTGTCATTGTGGTGTGTGGTACTGGTTGCTGCTGGGTGTGAGTCTCCATGCCCAGTATTGTATACGGCTACCAAGGATTGAACCTGGGTCCTTGCGCTTGCAAGACAGGCGCCGGAATCACTGAGCTAAATCCCCAGCCCTCAAATATTTTGTTTCCCTTCTTTAATTTCCACTACCCACCTTTTCCTTTTCCTTTTGAACACTTTCTTGCTGTTCAGTACTACCTATCAGACATTTTCCAGGAAGATGGGGAAGTAGTAAGTGGCGGAGACTCTCTGTTAAATTTGCCTTTCCCATCTAGAATATAGCAGTTTGAGGAGAAAGAGATATTTGGATTTTTGAAGTGCAAATCTTTGTAGATTTTGAAAACATAAGACAATGTTTGCTTCAAAAATGACAGAATTACCTATGACTCTATTGAGAAAACTTTATCTGCTAGTTGTCATAGTGAGCTAAATTAATTATTAAGAAAATAATCATAAATAACTTATGATCTGTAAATCAAATATTTCTTTGTGCATAATATTTTCAAGACTTAACTAGTCTTAAAATAATTTACTACTATGAATTAGACCATGGGTGATAAGCACGTTAGCCATTTGGAATAAAATGACAAAAGTGTATCTAACAGTGAGTACAATCAATTAGTTCAGATACCCTGCTAGCACATTGCCAGAAAAATCCATTAAAGTGATTCCAAGAGCTGCTATTTATATTCATGTGAAAAAATATGGATGTTCAAAGGATGATGGATTTGATAAACAATTAGGTAAGTGATTGGCTGGAAGCTAATATCTTTGAGAATGATTTGTTCTAATGAAATTTATAGATAAACTGTGAAATCACTCAAAGAAGATTCAAGCTACACAGAGTTGGTGTTTGAGATATCTGTAAAGGAGAAAAAATAGTATAGAGGAAGTTCAACTTGACAGATATTTATCTTAAATGTTACACTATTAAATATAAATATAAATTAACCCAGATTAGATAACTACTACCAAATAGAATAATTTTTTAGTTAACTAAAATGCCAACAGATAATTGCAATGCATACATAATTAAATTTCTTTTTTTGGGAAGGAGGACATTGAGACCTTTACAGTTTAAAATTGTCCTTATACCTGGTTATAAATAAGCAGGTGGCAATAAACTCACAGTGACAATTTTTTCACTTACATTCTAAAAGTTATGCATAACAATTTAAATAGCAATGAGATATTGTTATTTTTCAAATTTGCACAGAGAACATGACCAGCGATGCCTATTTTATGGAAGATGGAGGATTTTCAATATAGTCCAATGAGTCTAGTCACATGAATGTTGGAAACATAATTATGAAAATAATTTCAAGGCAAGCATTTCATCTTAAGGGAATGAACAGACAGGTATTCAAAGATTAATTTTCAAAATTAGCACATTTATCACAGCACCACATCCTCTTCCACTGACGAAGCCCTTAATATCTGCCAGCATATTCAGTCCCGCTGGCTATTGTGATGAAGATTCATTGAGAGTAATATTTCTTGATGCATTATTGATAATATTGAAATACTAGGAGAAATCTGGGTTCTGGGTGGAGGACACTTCGAATATGTCCCTGTAGAAATGCTATGCAACCAATAAGATCCTGAAAAACGCATGCATATGAGTCTCCCCTTGTTCACGGTCCCATTTTTTGAATTTCCAGTTACTGCTGGTCAAAAGTATTACATAAAACATGAAAATAAGCAATCATGAATGTGAAATCATTTTAGAAGAATATTGCTATATTTGTTCTATTAATTATAGTTGTTTGTTATTATGCCTAATTGAAAAATTAAATTTATCAAATTATGTTTTAACATATATTTTGAACATATATATCTCAGTGAATATATTCTAAATTCAAACTAACTTACAAGGACAACACAGATTCTGGTTTGACATATTCAACGTAAGTTGAATAAACATTGTTTTTAGCCACTGAAAAATGAGAGACTAACTTCAGAGGATAAGACATAGTATGTAAGGCATCTGATAGTATCCAGTGTTGGAACATTAAGAAGGGTGTTGGTTTAAAATATATTTTATCAATAACACTAAGATTTCATCTCACTCCACAAAGAATGGCTGCTACTTCAGAATTAGCCAGCAACAAATGTTGGTGAGGCTGTGGAGAAGAACGAACCCATCTCCACTGTTGGTGGGAATGTGGAGACCAGTTTGGAGATTTCTCCAAAAACTACAATTAGAGGTACCATTTGACCCTGCTATTCCTCTGCTAGGTATATACACAAAAGAATGTCACAGTGACATAGGTGCACCCATGTTTGTAGCATCTCAGTTTGTGATTGCTAAATCTTGGAAACAACCAAAATGTCCATCAACTGGAGACTGGATAAAAAAGCTGCAATTCTTCTACAGAATGGAGTATTACTCGGCCAAAAAAATGATAAGTTTGAATTATTTATACTTAAATGGACATACCTTGAGCACATCCTCATAAGTTAAATAAGTCACAGATGTGTAAATATCACATCTTTTCTCTGGTATGAGAAAATACAGATGTAAATGAGTTCTAGAGTTGTATGATATATGTTGTGAAATAGAGAATAATCAAAGCAAAATGGAGTAAAGGGGGAAAAACAATGAGTTATAACAAAAAAGAAATGAAACAAAGTTTATGTATATAGAGAGCAGGGGTGGTAGGGTGGGTAGGGGTATAAAAAAATGAGAATTAAGTTGTGTCATATACTGGTACAAATTTCCATTGTTGAGTGCAATCATGATGTGTATATGTAATGTACCAATAAAGATTTCAATTAAAATTTGAAAAAAAAAAAAAAACAAACGATGTTAAATGTATCTTCCAGAGAGGAGAGGCCAGAAATTTTATTGCATGTGTTACAACACAAATTATAGACATGTTTATTTGTGTTAGGAATTACTTTCATGTGGATCTTTGAGTCACTTCACAGAAATAACACATTACTTATATGACAAAAACAGTTTAGGTGAAGAAACTAGTGCCTGCAAAGCTCAAGTGAGGTATTATCACCCATGAGGAAGCTCTGGGTTCATGAGGATGAGAAATGAAAATCTCATTTGGAAACGAGATGAGCTACAGAAACCAAAGCCAGGAATGAATGCCCAATGTATTAATTCAAATTCCACTGTATAATAAGGTGGAATGCTATTATCAATTATAGTAAAAAAATGATATGACCGATTTTAAAGTATGTACAAACATAAACATTTAAATAATTAGAGCAGCATAAATTGGATATAAATAAAACACTATTTGGTCTGGACAGAATTTTCATGTTAAATTCAAGCAATATTTTGTTTATTAAGTACAGTTTAGGATCATCTGTCTAGATATGTGTACTTTCTCAAAAAAAGTAATCCAAAGATATGATCCCCAAATGAAATTTATGCTATGTAAAAACATTTCAATATCTGCATTTATTCAGTTAGATTTGAGTATATATATTCAGAAAGAATAAAGCTATTGTATATTTGACAATAAAGATAAAGGCTTGCATAGAAATACATAAATATGAATCCTTAAGGTAGGGTGTAATGGTACAGTGTCTGATATTCATTCAAAAATCATGCAAGGAAGTAATAAGTTATGTAGCATAATATGGAGAAAAAGCTTTTATCTCAAGGTTGTAACCAATGACAAAATTATTAGACACATATATCAAATATAAAACTTAATCATTTGTTGAATAAACTAGAAAATTGATTATGTTAAGTAGGAGAATCAAGGAGGTTTTAAAGAACAAAAAATCCATTTCTAGATAAGTAAACTGAAATTTCTGTTGTAAAATATACTGTTGGGAATAAACAGAATAGGACATATTACAGAAGAATAGATTAAATACCTTGAAATGTGCTGAAAGATGACCCTTAAAGATGTCCATGCTCTCATTACTAAAGCTGTTATTACCTGGCAGCAAATGATTTTCATAAATGCAATCATTAAGTAGCTACAGATGAGCGTGATTGTGAATCATATGAGGAGGCTTTCTATTCCATTCCATTGGAATAGAAAGAGCACTTGAGAGACAAGAGCATCAGAATGAGCAAAAGAACAAAAATGAGAAAAGGAGACAGAGAGAAAAAGACAGAGACACAGAAAGAAAGAGAGAGACCGAGACACAGAGAGAGACAGAAACTGAGAATCGCGACCTTCTTTACTACACTTGAAAAGTATAGATCACAAATGAAAATCAATTAAATACTTTATTTGAAAAAAAGATAATCAAATTACGTGTCCTTCATTTTATGTGCATCTACCATTCTCAGTTTCTCATGCTAATATTGTGTGGAGCCTGTCAGAGTGATCATGTGAGATCATTCTTATCCTGATGCTTCCCAGCTGAGTTACAAGAGGCTCATATATTTAAGTAGATACAAACAAAAATAGCAACAAAACAGTGCAATGTGGTGATGCCTAGGGTATTACTGAATGTAAAAGGAGCAGTACAAATTCTAAACAAGTGCTAGAGATATAGCTCAAGGTTCTGATCCCTGCTTGGCAAGCTCAAGATCATGAGTTCAATCCCCAGTAAGCTCCTTAAAAATTACAAACAAATTAATATATACTATAAACTGAATAAAAGAAAGATGAGAATGTTTTGAAGCAATGAAAAAGTGAGTCCCAGGAAAAGTCCAGTTACACGATAAATATTTGCAAGTTGGATCCAGTATAATGTGTAGCTCTGATTTTCCATGCTGAACAATCCCGTGAAGTGTTATGATAAAATTATAATAATTTCTTTTAGAAACTTCTTTTGAAAACACTTTGTAATCTGTGGGAGCTGATTATCTTTAATTTTGAATAATTTTTTTTAACCAAACTAGGCAGAAAATGCACTATTGAAAGCATAGGATTTCTCTTAAGGACTTTTAATTTCCACATTTTCTGAGTCTATCATTTCCTAAAGGAGAGACCCTTTGGAAACAGCTTTGCAATTTTCTACTCAAGTGAAAAGCATTTTCTGTTCCTTGGCCAGGACTCAGAGCCTAGAATTCTTGGAACACAATATGAATTCTATTACAAAATAAAACTAATTTTGCCACAGTGTGGTCACTTCATAGCAAGCTCCCCTATCAAGAGGTGGGAAACGGACTCTTCGGATTTTAGTATATTTGGCATCAGGAATGAATTACAAAAACCATTTAGTTCTAAGATACATGAAAAGTATGCGTGAATGAATAACCCTGAGAAATGATTTTCTGTCTTAGTTGAGCAGTTACACAAGTGAAATTCTAATTCTAATCTTTACAACTCACATAACTTCCTGTTTCTTTTTGAAAATAAATTTTATTTTAATAGCGTATACCGACAGTCCAAAACAACCAGAGATCTCATGGTGAGTTGATCCACATGTGTAACACATCTTAATTATTTTGTCATCCCCTCACTTTGCTTTGTTTCTTCTTTCTCTTGTTTTCTTCCTTTTTTGCAAAAGGTCTATCACTCTATTTTCTGTTATAGTCTATTGAACTGTTTTTACTAAAAACAAACATGCACATAAAGCACATTTGGTTTGAATTTGAAAGATTTTAAGAGTTTTAAGGAAATCCAGACAGAATAAAAAAATGTTTAATTGTAAATTATAAAGTCTGTCCTACAGGTAGTGAAGTACACTGAGCAGAAAACTGATCCAGATGCCTTCCGTTATACATCATAATTCTAAATGAGTTCTCTAACTTAAATACTTTAAGCACATGAATGAGAAAGAAAAAAGGATTCTTTGACATTAGAAAGAGGAAAATGGACAATTTAACTAGCTACATAGTCCTGTAGGGCAGTATTAATAAAGATAAAATTGTCACCAAGGTAATTATTCTACTTCCTTAAGTAAAAGAGAAACACAGTATGTGTAGGGAGAGTGTAAAGAGGAAAGAGGATTACACTCACTGAGGGAAGTTCCTTCGTGTTTTTTTAAGTTTTACTTTTCCTTGGCCTAGAGATGTCATAGATGAGGAAAAATTGGATTGATCTGCATTTTAAAAGAAGTTCTGTAGAGATGTTACTTTGGCCATGATAAATTAAGAGAGTTAAGAGAAAACAGCCAATTTATCTCCTTTCAGCATTTTTTTTAAAATGTGGTGCTGGAGATCAAACTTGGGCCCTTGTACTTCCAAGGTAGGTGTGATACTACTTGAGTTAAATCCTCAGCCCTCCTCTAAGAAATTTTTGACTTATTTAATTCATTGTCTTCTGAGGACCACCAGCCATTTGGAGTCAATATTTTTATGTTCCACTGCCTTAATGTCATATGATGAGGAGGCTGAATTGTCAGGTGGCAAAAGAATTAAAACATCAAGTCAAATAATTAAATACTCAGTTAGGTATCATAGTGGTGTAATCATACCCTATAAATGTAGGAAACACTAACTGCCCTTGATCCCTGCCCAAGAAATCAGAAAGTCAAGGTGGGTCACCATAGATTTAATGGTCATTGCATTTGAGGGGTTCCCACAAAACAGACTCCAGTAGTTTTTTTTTTTTTTAATTATTATTATTGAATTTACTGGTACATTTTAGGAATACTTTAAGATCACATTGATCATTTAAAATCTTAACCTCAACAGGATGTATCTTCAGTCTTATCTTTTCAAATTTTCATAGTTTTAAGGTTGGGGCAGAAAAAGAGGACAGTGGAAGCAATGAGAGCCCTGATTCTACCGAGTCACAGTGTTGCGAGTGTCTTAAAAATGTCCCCTGCTCCTTCACAGAGGCAGAGGTTTTCAGAACTTCACCAAATCGCAGGATTCCTCCAACAGCTTTATCACTCAAAACCTAAGTGGAGTAATGAAATTGTTTTGCTCTATCATATAAAATTGTTGATAGGTTAGATATTACATATGCAATTGTGGTATCCAATAATGACTAATAACCCTCATTTTAAAAGTAGATTCACAATGAGTCAATGATAAAGTTAAAAATTACTAAATTTACTTTTGGTTTCACTTGATGGATGAGTGTGAAACATTAATTTTAAAAGAATAATAGTCTACAAAGAGCCAAATGTAAGTTAATAAGAATTATAAAGCAGTCAAAGAAATCTTTGATATGTTATAAAATTTTAAAAATAATCAAACATTAGAAAGCAATATATCGGAACCATTTCATATGAACCAAATTTATATGACTGAAAATAGTATGACAAGCTTTCGACAAACCGTAACAAATCATCATTGTCCATTTAATTTCTCATTTACTCATGGGAAACTGAAAAACAGATAAGAAAGAAAACAATGTGGAAGAAAAAAATCCAAACCATGTATACAAGTGTTTATGTACACAGCTACATGCATATGTCCATCTGCTCATTTCTAACTTCTAATATGTGACAGGCAGAGTAATTTATTTGCACATCTAACCTGCCCCTAGATAGCCTGTCTTACATTCCCTGCTCTGATCTCACACAAGACCAGGCCTTACTACATAACTTACTCAAATCAGAGAAAAATAAATCTTTAGAGAACATTTCATAATTCATGTCTATTGAACTATGCTAACCTTGGAAGTAGACGGCAGCCCAAACTTTGTGCAAATGCTGTTAAAGTATGTAACGAAAGTTTCTAAGTAGAAAGTAAATGATCATGTTTTCATACAAAAGATAAATCACTTTTGCTGCTGTAGTTTCATAAATGTTTCTTCCATGAGCTTGATGAAATATTAAAATTTGAATTGTTTGTGCTGTGGCTTCAGTATTGAAATTTTAGTGAATTGAGTACTGTGGTCAGGGAAAGAAAATAATAAATTCAATTACATCTTCTAGTTCAAAAATACCAAGAAAAGTGAAAGGAGTTGGATGAATATCACATAGTTGAAGGTGGAAGCGAAAGTTGTGACACTGCTGTGGTAAGTCAGTGAAACTTGACAGTTACTGGATTTTAAGGAGAGACTCCCTGTGCTCTCTGAGCAGAGATTTACTTTAAATGTTATGGACACAAACCAAAGTGAGTGTCTCTTAGGTGAATACAGCAAAGTTTCAATTTTGCTTCAGAAATTTGCTCACTTGAAATGAAGAATTACAAAATCTGAAGAAATCAAATTTATTTGATATTTTAAACAAATAAGGAGATGCACATTTTATAGATGTTTATACTGTAATCTCTTATGCCAGGCTAAGAGATTACAGTAAGGAAATGTTTTATGAAAAACTGGTTTAATATTTTTTTTTGCTTCTAACACATTACATTTAACCTCTTTAAAATAGTTAGATATATTAAACTATTTCCTTTATTATAAAATCAATTATTTGGGATGTAAGCTAATGTTGAAAAAATTAACATCTTTCAATTATATTTGGTTAGAAAAATATTAATTTGCCTTGTGTCATTGATGTCTAGATAGTGTGATAATCATTCACATCTAACACTGAAATTACTAAAAGAAAAGTCTGCAGAGGTCAACCTAGTAGTAACAGAACAGCTAGATTCAGAAATTTAGTATCTGCTCTTTTCATCAACAGATAACTTCCCTTGTAGGTGCCGTACTGTGTTGTCTACAGTCTTGTTATCCAAGTGGCAATTAAATATTTAAAACAATCCATTAAATTTGTGTTTGTTCCAAGCTGTCTCTCCTTGGTTTTCCTCTATCTCTCTGTTTCTATTACTTTTTTTCTCTCTCTCAGTCTCTCCTTTTGTACACCTTTTTGTGCGCGCGCACACACACACACACACACACACACACACACACACACACACACACACTCATCTCAGTTTCTCACATATTAATTATCGTTAGTCCCCTTCTCCTAGTCTGCGTGTCTTTCTCTGCTCCCAGATCCCCAACATTCACAAACTCAAAGGAGGTGAAAAGATTAGTTCTCGTAAAACATACTTGGCAGCATCAAAAATAAGTAAAATAGAAATATAGAGCACATTTTAAAAAAGATTTTGAGTCAATCAAATCTTTCAGTAAATATTTTTTTTCACTGATCTAGTACACCAGGAACTGAGACCATAACACAAATAGGAAACAATTATTTCCTTCCATGACTATTAGTATTATTATATTTAGATCCTCTTATATTTCTCTTTCTTCTTAATCTTTCTTCACAATGTCATTCTTCACTACCTACATGTATAAATACTTACCTTTTATCTTCTTTATAATAACATTTTCTCAGTGAAGCCACACACTACATTCTCACAAATGCTTTGATTTTAATTCTGATTAATAATGCTGATTGTGAAGTCCTGGATACTTTACCCAGAGTATTCCAGAGTAACTTACCCAATCACAGAGTAAATGTAAAGTGAATAAAATAATTGCTTTCAGCTAGCTGGATTCATGGTGCTGCCAGTGTTGGCTCCTTTGATTCACATCTCCATGTCCTTTGGAAACACCTTGTAAACACATGTAGAACTAACATGTTTTGCCAGCATATTGTTACTTGATCCAATCAAATTGAAATCTAAATTTCAAAATTACATTAGTTTAGTGCTGCCCTTTATTGGCTTATGTAGTATGTTATGGAAAATCAGCTAACAAAAGTGTTTCAAATTTCTACTTTTATTTCACTAGAACTATTTAAATATGTGAACTCATATATGAGACTCATTTCCTGCCATGTTTTCACTCTTTTTAACAACACAACAGAATAATCCAGGCATAACTGTTGTTCAGGTTGTCATCTCTGATGTCATCTTAACTATTTCACTAAGTTTTGATGCTGCAAAGCATCAATGCTCTCATCATCCCCAAATACATGAGTAGCATCAAGTTATGAGTTTTGAGTAAGCTACACAATCATCATTGAATTTAATAATTTAGAAATAACAGTTTGAGTAGTTGTGATTTAATTTAATCATTCATTTTCTTGAGATAATTGCTGATAAAAAGTTTATCATAGGGTAAAATTATAATATACAATAAAAATATTTATATATTACCACTGTATAATATATGATTTAATTATTTCAAGTAGGTAGGATTTCATAGGCTGTATGTCTTTTGACAGTAAACTTGCTCTTGAGAATAAAGTGCAGGTTTTTCTGAGGTCTTCTCCCATCCATTGTCTTATATGCACTAAATGTGTACACTTTGCTTTCTTCTCTCTTGATCATATTTGTTTTTCTGTTTCAATGAAGACATTCAAATTTGAGTTTCCAAGTTTCCTGATAATGTTCCTGATGACCTTATATTTCTCCTGGGCTTACGTTAATCTAATCAGTCCATTTTGAGGAATTTTCTACGAACTATCTGGAGCCACCCTCTACTAGACCGCTGATCCAGCCTGGTAATATGTGACTTAATATTAACTAAGAGATTTGATGTTAACTCTTCCTCTGATTTTGTGCATATGTTCACTCAGTCATCTTTTAAGGCAACACTTCTTTAACCTTCCAGCAACCTCACCGGACTGAACTATTACTAGAGAAAGGATAAAAGATCACCTCGCAGAAGACTTCCAATGCTGCCATGGGTTCTCATATATTCCTTTTTTTTCTTGCATAGCAACTGTAGAGCTCAGAATTGGAACGTTCTTGAGTGCTAAGGTTCAAGGAAAATGGGATCCATAGAAACATCTCTTGCAGAAAAACTACTCTACCAGAAAACCATCCATTTTTTCAAAGCTTTGAAATTTAGAATATGGTAAGTGAGACTTCTGTAAGATTGTTATTGACCCTCTTTTATTGTTTGTCATTGACCCTCTTTTATTGTTTGTCATTCAATTTGTGTCACTACCTTAAGCTCTTCTATTCATGCTTTAATTCTGTTCTTCTCATATTAATGCAATTTAAACACAGAAGGCAAACATTTTCTTTCATACATTCTACAGATGGAATTCATCATATGTTGTCCCCAATGTAAATAAGCAAAAGAGAGAGTTATTTAAATGACCATACTGATTTCTATCCTGAATGGTCTTCCACAGCCCTCTGTCAAATGCTAGTGATGTCTTCCACAAGAGGCTTCACTAGAAAGTTCTAAGGAAGTCCTTTCCATCATACAGCACTTAAAATAAAGCAGAATATTATAATAAATATCCAATTGTATCCACATACTTTCAGATGAGAGTTTAAAACACATTTATTAACTACCTTTCGCAAAGTAGGTTTTATATTAAATGTTAGAGATTTATCATAATATAGACTTTGGTTATCATTGAAACATTTCTATGAAAGATGTATCCTGAACTGAGGGTGATTAACAGCTCATATGAAGATGTCAGAAGTTGTGAATGCTTCCTCTGAAGTTATATTTAACCTGGAAAAAGATAAATGAAGCTTCTGTTTGACTAGGAGAGGAGAACCAGGGTTAGGATGTGCTTCAGTGATAAGGCATTTGCCTAGGGTATGTCAGATCCAGGGTTCAGTACCCAGTACCAAAAAGACTGGACTCCAATGTGGAATTTCTGGCTATTCGTACAAAAGAAAAAAGTAACAAGAACAAATGAGATTATTAGCTATTAATCTTAAAAGCATCCTGAATGTCCATCAAGAGGAGACTGGAAAATAAGAAGAGGTTTTTGTTTTGTTTTATTTTGTTTTTTCTAAAATGGATCATTACTCATCCATAAAGATATTAAATTTGAGTTATGTACACCCAAATGGATATACCTTGAGGGTATACTCATAAATGAAATAAATAGGGCACAGATGTGTAAATATTGTTTATTCTCTAGTATGAGAAAGGGAAGGTGTAAATGAATTACAAAATATAATGTTAGGTAGGGAGAAAATCTTCAAAAAGAAAAAGGAAAGAGAGGGTAGAGGATAGGAAGGAAGGAAAAGAATAAATTTGATAGTTAAAAAAGAAGGAAACAAAGTTTATGTACATAGAAGGCTAGGGTTTGTAAGGAGGGCAGAGGAATGGGAAAAATGAGAATCATGGTGTGTTGCATTTTGGAAAAACAATGTTGAGTGTGATCATAATACATGTATAAAATATACCTTTTATTACTATCACATTCATTTTCCCCTCTTTACCCCTACAACCTTTTCCTTTTAAATATTTTCTATTTCACCATATTTGAATGTTTTAAAAAATATATACCCATAAAATCAATTTTTAAAAAAAAGAGTAGAAGGGAAATGAAGACTAAGAGAAATAAGGCACATCCACCATCATCAGGAACTTACCAACTGCTGCAAGGATTTGGAAAAGTGTCCCATGAGCAAAGCTAAGTAAAAGGATGATCTTAAGCAAGAGAATGACATCATTAAATATGCATTACAAATTATTGTGTAAATCAGTTTTAAAGAGTGAGGGTAGTTGTTCTAGGATAGCTTTGTAGGTGGTCGCCATAGTCCAGAGAAGAAACAACAGATGTACCTTCTGATCATGTTAGTCTCTTGTCTTTTAATGTTACATTTATAAAGCTCTTTCATTTATTTTTTATTTCATTCTATTTCCTTTTAAGCATTTAATCTAAGTATAGCTTGAGTAGATGTAAAGAATAAACCTCACCCTGCCAGGCATTTCATAATATGCTTGCAGGTTCATGTTGCTATCAAATTGAATGTATGGAGAAAATTATTTCATTTCAATTTTGTCTACAAGGTGAGTGACATTGAAGGATACATCAAAGTAAAATGAAGAGATTATTTAAGGTATGAGGTACTAGTGAATTTCTGCCAACAGTATGATTAGAAAGAGAATGATGACTCCTTGCAAAATCAATCCATTAATGGAAGTCTTAATTCAGCACCTACAATGGAAAATAAGTGTACGTGTCATGAAGATGTTTTAGGAATAAGTACATAAGGACGAGGGACCACTCTATTTTTTTATTTTTTTAATTAAAATATTTATTGATACATTATATATATACACTTCATAGTCACGTTCAGCATTGAGAATTTGTGCAGGTGTGTGATATGACATGACTTAATTTTCATTTTTTTCCATTCCCCTACCCACCTCACTCTATTTATTTTATACAGTTTCTGTATAAGTTCCAAATTTATGGTTTAGAATTTCTATTTTCTACATTTGTTCCCTTTTTATTAGGCTCTAACAAATTCATATGATTATCTGTTATGGTTTACAGATTAATGTGAGGGTTTGAGTAAATGCTTGTATCTGATAAGATTACAGAACTACACAGAAGATTATATACAAAGGCAATCTGAGAAGATGTATTCCTTATTCTTAGTCTTCCACTACATTGTTCTCCTTAAATGAAGAAATTTGGTTAAATATTTTTGTGAGTAGAGATTTGTTTGTACCTACTAGAAAGCAAAATACATTTACAAGTATTAATTCATGTTTATCTGTACAGTATATAATGTACTTTCAGTTTGTGTGAGACATACTTCTGTATTTTTCCAAAGTTCTCTGCCTTCAGTAAGTGATATACCCAAGGATAAACACAGAGTAATAATTCAAATTCCTTGAGCTCTAAATTCCTTTTTTTTTAAATTATCTTTATTGGTACATTAAATATACATATCATGATTGCACTCCATAGTGGGGATTTGTACCAGTATAAGACACAACTTAATTCTCATCTAAATTCCTTTTTAAAAAAGGATAAGCTTTATACTTTAAGTGTATAAAACTCTATTCTCTAGTTCTTTCTGAAACAGAGGAAACAGGGCCAGGGATTTAGTTCAATGGTTCTGGCACCTGTCTTACAAGTGCAAGGACCCAGGTTCGATCCCCAGCAACCACATACCATACTGGATGTGGAGACTCACGCCCAGCAGCCATCAGCACCACATACCACAGTGCCGGGCGTGGTGGCTCACGCCTGTAATCCCAGCACTCAGGAGGCAGAGGCAGGAGGATTGCTGTGATGTGAGTTGGAGGCTGAGCTCAGGGCCAGCCTGAACCACAAAAGCGACACCCTGTCTCAAAAAAAAAAAAAAGAAGAAGAAAGAAAAAGAGAAACAGAGGAAACATAATTGCCCACAAATATCTTTTCACATAATTTTAAGAAAGTTTTTGTCTGTTCTTTCAAAACCCTGATTTGTAATTCTTCCCAATGTATATTTATTTGACACTTCTATCATTTACTGCTATGCAAATTGAATTATTTCAGCATTAAAAATGTATGATTCATATATAATATATAATAAAAATAGTTTGACAAACATATCCTAATAAACTTGCAATAATAAATATAAAAGAAATAATTACAAATAGTTTTCTCACTACAAAACAGAGCAATCACATTTGGAAGACAACCATCAGTAGTGTAAAGTTCTGAATTGTGAAATGAAAAAAAAATATATCTGATGTATATGTGTGTGTATGTGTGTATATACACACTTATTTATGGAGAGAGACAGAAAATTAACTGTATATACACCCTAAGGAATTATACGCTGTCTATTGTATTTGATGTGATGTTATATATTATATATTTTATCATAGTTTTGAAAATGTTGCACTTTTATGAGTGTGAAATTTGTGGTACATATTCTGTACTTTATGAAATAGAGATTAATTTTTCTAGTATGGGGAAGAGAACATAGGGACATTCTTCTGAAGAGCCACATCTCCAGCTCCTTGATGTTTTTATTTGAGCCAGCATGTCATGAGTTACCAGCCAAGCCTTGATCTTGAGGTGTTCTTGACCCGCCTTCACCAGAACAGAGATTACCATTGTGTATTAACACAGCTGATCTATACTGGTGTACTTTATACTATTTCTGAATATATTCATAAATATATAATTTGTTATAACCAAGAGATGGAATCTAATTTATGTATTTATTCTTTTTATTTTTGTGTTGTTTTCTATTTCTTCAATAAATATTGATTTTTATATGTATGAAATAACCTTTAAAGAGAAAATATGTATTTACAGAGCAGATAAGAAAATGATACATAACACTCCTAAATAAAATTTTTTTAAAGCTAAAACTATTTTAAAACTACTCATCTGCTCATGAACATCACAGAGAGAAAGAAAAACTTATTTTACTAATAACAGACTTCACTGTAAAATTTGTTTGTCTCTGGTATCAGTCAGCTCAATCACTGTTTGATAAATGTTAGGTCAAGTATAATTGAAGTTTTAACTGAAGGGAATTTAGCTCATCAAAGTTCTGAGTTTGATTCTCTATTTCCTAAAATTAGTAGAAAAGTTGTGACACAATTTGTTGTGACAAAATTTCACATAAGAATTTCTGAAATACTAAAAGATACTATCACTGTATCAACCAACATCAATACATTGAAACTGAGTTGAGATTTTTACAGTAATTATCAGAATGGAATAATAATGTTAGGTACTAAAAGAAGAATCTTAATATGAATTGAAACTTGTCATCAAAGCTTCACTCTAAAATTCACTGCTAATCCCCAATAATCAATAAAAGCTATTTCCATGGGGTTTAGGAGAGCAAAGAACACAATGGGAGGATATGTAACAACTTTATATTATATATTACTCTTTAGGATTTCTATAATAATTAAATATATAATTTATAACAAAAACATTGAAAACATCTTCAACATATTGCTCACTTATAATGTGAATTAACTTGCAATTAATACAATGCATCTTATATCTGAGAATGTTGGCAGTTATTCATTTTCAAATATATGAATGTGATTCAGAAATTCAAAATCATAAATCTGAAGTATGTTGAATATTTTCAGAAAACAATATGTACCAAAAAATTTAAATAGTCTAAAATTTCCACAGAATTTATATAAAATTAGGTATTATTATTTTTGTATTTGTGCTAATATTTAGCTTTTAATATATCCAAAGTAGTTCAAATATAAGATTTAGTGCAGGTTAAAATAAAATAAAATAAAAATTTTAAATTTCTAGTAAAAATATTTAAAATAAAATTAAAATATTTTGCAGCTATAACTGAGGAAATTCAAATAATTTAAAATTTACTGAGAAGATAAATTAGAATGTATCAAATTATATTTGGTAATTTAAAAATAAATGTTATAAAGTGAAATAAATAGGACACATGAGTAAATAATGAATAGTTTCTGCACTTTTTTACATATAAGCTGTGCTATAGTTTCTAAAAAGTAAACTACAGGACTGAGAAACTTTAAAATATAAATCCAGCAGTGAAATCATTACTTCAGTTAAAATATAAAATATATTCAAAACAGAGAACATGTCCCAAGTTTCTTTATATGCCGGGAACCGCAGACAACTTACTCAAAGTTAAGACTTACTTACCTTGTTCAAACAGGAGGGTGTATGACTCTTTGGATTCTTTTTCACTGTGATGTTACCTGTAAACCCATTCTAGGAAGCCTTCTTTTGCTGAAGAATCCTACAGTAAGTCTGTCATCCCCTTCTGCCCAGTGTGCAACACAAGGCTGAAAAAAATGGTAAGATAAAGAGAAATTGTGAACTGGGGAGACCCGATAATCCTTGGGATGAAAAAGGCATCACTCTGTCCCACCCATTGATTTTTATTGTCCATCAATTACAACAAAGTGCAATCCTTGGGTATATGTGCAGTCTTGAGTTAGCCTGGAAAATAATGCAGAAAGGCTTGGAAGAGAAGAATAAAAACATTTCAGATTAGAGCAAGGTAGATAAAATATGTAGTTGTAATTAGAATATGGTTCTTCAAGCTATGAAAACACTAATTGCGGGAATGGAATCTAGGTTCACTTTACTCCACCTTGTGTTGGTCCCACAGCTTCCAGGCCATTGCTGCAGCCGCGGCCATGGCTATTGGAGAGGAGATCATTTTGGCCTCTGTGCCTCTGCAGTGCTCATGAGATCCCTCTGCAGTGCTCACTAGATACCTCTGCAATGCTCACGAGTTACACAGCTTCATTCAGATTCACTTCTTAAACCAGTGCAGGGATTTATGTCTTTGCAGCTTACATTGCTTACAGCATACTTTGCCTGTGATTAGTGATGCTTGTTCTGGAAATTTCCATTACTGTAGGTTTTCCTTCATTTGAAAATGTGCTGTCTAATTGTTTCTGATGACAATAGATGAATTCTGCTTTTTATACCTCCTTCTGCATTTGATTTTTAAATTTTATTTTCTTCCTTTATTTTCAGGAGGCAAAGTGAGTCTTCACACCATCACTGTATCTCCATAGGGAATGGATTTGAAACATCCCCAACATCCAGACTGTTTTTTTTTTTTTTTTTT
>PVIR01025769.1:0-24735 GCA_004026965.1 Petromus typicus | reverse complement strand
TAGGGGCCGGGGAGTTAGCTCAGTGGTTCCGGCGCCTGTCTTGCAAGCGCAAGGACCCGGGTTCAATTCCCCGGTAACCACATACCTATACTGGGTGTGGAGACTCATGCCCAGCAGCAATCAGTACCGCATACCACAGTGCCGGGCGTGGTGGCTCACGCCTGTAATCCCAGCACTCGGGAGGCAGAGGCAGGAGGATTGCTATGATATGAATTGGAGGCTGAGCTCAGGGCCAGCCTGAACCACAAAAGTGAGACCCTGTCTCAAAAAACCTTAAAAAAAAAAAAATAATATTTGATTTAATTTAGTTCTGTGGGGTACTAGGGAGACAAAGAGAGGGAGAGGAAGAGAGGGAGGAAAGGAGGGAGGTATGAAGGAAGTGGGGGGAGAGAGAAAGATTGAGAGAGAGAGAAAGAGATTGATTCTTGATATTCCAGACAAAGAATTGGACATGACACACAGAAAAGACAGTGAAATGTACATTTATTGAAGGCAGAAAAGAAATACACTCTGTGTGTGTGTGTGTGTGTGTATGTGTGTGTGTGTGTGTGTGTGTGTGTGTGTGTGTGGAGAGAGAGAGAGAGAGAGAGAGTGCGAGCAGGCCAGTGGAAGTGCTCACAGTGGCTCCCAGGATAAGGGAAAACTATTGTTTATTTTTGGACAAGATTTCAAGTCCTTCCCAGACCACTGTCCTGGGTGTGTTGACAGTTTATGCTGTCCTCGGTGTGAAGTGTAAATGTCGTTTGTATCTATGAGATGCAATTCATATGGTTGAGTAGGTAATATGTGTCCATGGACAAAAGTTACTTTTGAATACCTTGAGATGTTTGATTTTGTACCTGAATAGGGGATTTTCCCCAGAATTGATTTATGGACAACTACTATGGCTACTTTTGTGGACTACTACTCTGGTTTGGAAGTTAGGCAGGTCCCTATGCAGGGCGAGAATCCTTAAAGATTGATCAGGAGGTGGTCTTTAGCTCATGGTTGATGGAAGGCATGCTTTGGCCCATACTATTATCCTGTCTGTAATCAATTCCAAATTAGCTGTAATCTGGTTATTGAATACAGTTGAATATAGGAGACCTTGGAGATTTTAGGGATGTTAAAGAAAAAAAAATTTTTGAGACACCAGGGATTGAACCCAAAGATTTTCCACTTGCGCTTTATCCCCAGGCTTTCCTTCCCCTCCTCCCCTTTGGCCTTTCTTCTTCCTCTTTCTCTCTTCTTTCCTCTCTCTTCCCCTTGCTTCCCCTTGCCAATTACCTGTGCTGGACCCAAATTTGGGATCCTCCTGCCTCACCCTCTTAGAATACAGAACATTTGAATAATTAATTTCTTCTGCACAATACTCATAGATTTCTTCTTATTACCTGGTGTGGTATCACAAAGGAGGAAGGAATATTACTCTGGTAAAGGTCTAAGAGTGAGAATCATTTGTAGACTCCATTTGAAAGTTCCTGTAACAGTGGTACTAAGATTGATATTATTGCAGATAACTAAGTTAATTAGAAATTATTATAAGGCAGTTAAACAAAACTGGGCCCTCAGTGTTGGAGAAGATCAGAGGAGAAGAGATCTGGACCGAGAGGGTAAGCACGCAGAGTCACACACACACACCAGACTCTGGGGAGATTTCACGAACTCTTCTGCTTTATTGAGCATGGGATACATCTTACACAGATGTGAGACAGAGCTGCTAGTGGGCGGGGAAGGGGTTGAGGGGATTGCTATGTGGTAATTGGTTAGGAGGAGTGGCACCTAAGGTTGAAACCATTTATAGACTGTGTCTCCCAGGGAGAGCCACAAGAGCCCAATGCAGAGAAGGCAGGTCTAATCCAAGTACGTTTTAGGCCGAGGGCGAGGGGTTGGGGTTGGGGTTGGTTGTGTACATGCCCAGCATGCCCTTTATTTCTACCAGGTCTACCGAGGCACATGGCATCTCTTGGGTCCAAGAAAATAGGTGCGCGGCGTATTTGGCCTACTCAAACTTGAACATCATCCACACCTCAGCATAGAAAAACGATTCACTGGTTAGCATTATTTTTTTAAAAAGTGCTACTTACCAAAAGGTGAATAACAGTAATTGTTATTCTAAATGGACATCAGTCTCCCTAGCTCATTTCCTTTCCAGAAATTTGTTGTACATCGTTTGTTTTCTCATTTGATCCCATTAATCAGCATTACCTGGTTGAATACTTGTAATTTTATTGGTTGGTCTCTTGCAAGGTAGTAAAATGATTTATTCAGCATCTGTTCTTTTGAAGGCCACCCTCCCCCAATTTCTGTTTCATTATCTTCATTGATTTTGGGTTACCTAGAAATATATATCGTAATTTCTTTTTTCCATTATTTAATAGCTTAATTTCACCTTGAGTGGAAAACTTACCCTATTATTTCTATTCCTAGAACTTCCTAAGGCTTTGTTTGCTTTTATGACCTAACATATGGTCAGTTTTATGTTTCAAAAGCCTGTGTAATTGCAATTAATTAATGTTCTTTATCTCTATCTATTAGATCAAATTTAGTTGATACTGTGTCACTATAAACTTAGCTTTAGCAATTTTTTGCCTTAAATATTACTTTGTTATACTGCAGTCATTTTAGGTTGATTGACTGATTGATTTTGGTGTTTGGCACGATGTGCCATTTCCCTTCCCTTTTCTTTAATTTTTATTTTCAATACTGGGAACTGAAGAAGGCCTTGCACTAGGTAAGCACTCTATTAATAAGCCACCCCTCAAGCCCCTTTTAAAATTTTTAGTTTGAAATAAATTCTTCCTTTTTTTTTTTTCTTGAGACAGGGTCTCACTTTGTAGTTCAGGCTGGCCCTGAGCTTACTATGTAGCCCAGGCTAGCCTGGAACTCACAGCAGTCCTCCTGCCTCTGCCTTCCAAGTGCTGGGATGACAGGTGTGAGCCATTATGGCCACCATTGTGGTATGTGGTACTGATTGCTGGTGGGCATGAGTCACTATGCCCAGTATTGTATGTGGTTACCGGGGCTCAAACTTTGGACCTTGCAAGGCAGGTGCCAGAACCACTGAGCTAAATCCCTGGCCCCTGAAATAAATTCTTGTAAATTGCCAGCCTGGCTTCTACTTGCGATCTTCCCAATTAGCTGGGATTACAGGTGTGTGCCACCATTCCTAGCTGCTTTTAATTCTTTGTGATTCCTTATATTTTAGTTGTGTCTCTTGCATATAGTATATAAATTAGATTTTAAAAATCAAGCCTAACTATATATTAATCAAATATATCTATGATTGATATTTACTGTACCTACTGATAAATTTCATGTACATTTTTCATGCTTCCTGGTAATTTCTCCAGTTTTATGTTTCTTTCTATACTTTTAAATGTTATTGTTCTATATTTCCATTTCCCTTCTTGTTTTAACTTGGAAATCTACAAACTACCTATTTTTGCAATGATTATTCTAGAGATTAAAATATATAGTTTTGATTAATCAGTATCTACTAGTAATTGTTGAACATAATCTTTTCTAAACAATATAAGAATATCAGAATGCTTCAACTCTATTTACTCCTTCATATCTAACTTTATATTTTAATTTCTATATTTATATCTTATAATATATTGCTGCTGTTACATTTATTTAGAATGACTATCACCTTTGCAGTTTCTTGTTGATTTGATACTATCATGTCTTCCTTTAGCATTATTTTTTGCCTGCAGAGCATTCTGTAGTTTTTATTCAGTGTGGAACTGTCGACAATCCCTTGTTTTAAATAAGAAAATGTTTTTATTTTGCCTTCAATTATGAAGTGTATTTCACTGTGTGAAGAATTCTAGGTTAGCATTTGCTTTCTTTCAGTAGTTAATAAAGATATTTTTATTATGGTTTCTGCTGTTTTCATGACGAAATCCACTGTCAGTCTAATTACTGCTTTGCAAGCAATGTGTCTTTTTCTTATAAACCTTGTTGAGGTTTTCTTTTTGTCTCTTTTCCCCATCTATGTGTGACCATGGGCTTTATGCAACTTTTCTAAGTCCCCAAGTGAGGTTTTCTTTTTTACTTAATGCTGTTGTGATTCATAATGCTGAAGAATGTATACTTTTATGTCATTAGTTTAAACAATTTTCAGCCATTGTCTCTTTAAATATGATTTGTCCCTCTTGTTCTTGTCTGTCTTCTTTGTGTAAAATGCAGTTGTTAGTCTTTCTCATCCTGTCTGTTGTCTCTGTTGTTCTCTCCTTCATGTTTTTTTTATCATTTTGTTGTTTCATTCCCACTTGATTTTCTTCTGGTTTCTTCTAGTTTATTAATCATCCTTTCTATTGTACTTCTTCTGCTTTTAAGCTCATGAATTGTGTATTAAATAGTTATTTAATTTTTACTGTGAGAATTATTCTTAGAACTCTGTGATAGACTTTGTTGGAATTTTGTTTTATTACCTTGAGTATTGTATGCATAATGAAAGGCTTGTCTAGACTATCTGGAGCCTGAGTAAATGAGTTTATTTGTAATTTGTACTAGCTGCCTTGTCTCCTCATATGCCTGGTTATTTTATATTTTAGACACTGGGTTTATAATTTTTCTTGAGAAGTTATTTGCTACCTCTGAGATGGTGTCTTCCATCAGTGGCCACTTTTATGTGATATTTGAAAGAGACAGGAATCTAGGGCAGTAACCTGTTACCAGGCCTTAGTATTTGAAACTGAGCTGCAGTCCCCATGAGAGTTAGTATACTTCATGTTACTTTCAGAGTACCACACTTTACAGTGTCAGTCAAAGTGTATGGGCATTTCCTACCATCCTTTCTCTTCCCTGTGTGCTGTTAGTACTCCCTGGACCTTTACTTTCATCTGCTAAGCCCTGCAACATTATTGTCATCATTTAGATATTTAAGGCTCTTATTAATCTTGAGTTAGTTTTTTTACTTTTGGTAACATGCAAGTTCATTATAGTTTTCTTTATAGTCAAATGATGATAGTCTGCTTTTTAGTGTAGTAAAACTAATTGGAATACTTTTTCCTCTTGAAATGAATTGTTTTGTAGAAAAGGAAATGTGATAAAAAGAGAAATGGGTTCCCGCCATTGATCTACGGGAATATCCTCTTCTGCCCTCAGTGTAAATGTTGAGTTTTGCATACAGGTTGAGCATCTCTAACCTGAAAATCTGAAATGATCAAAAATCCAAATGCTGATCATCTTATGAAGTTTACTGGAAATATTTTAAAAAATCCAAGAGTCTGAGCATTCAGATTGTTAAGCATTTCAGATAAGGGGTACCCAATTTAAAGCTGGATCTCTAAAACCCTGCATTTCACGCCCTTCTCTTCCTTTCTGTATTCTGTCTTCCTGGGTAATTTTGAATTCTTAGCGTTTTCTTTTACATTTAGTAACATTGTATTATTGTTACTATATGTATTGTATGTTGTTAATTTGGAAATTGCCTTGGATATCTTTTCAATTTCTGATGTCTAGTCACTTAGTAAGATCTTTATGTTCAAAATATAATTCTAATTTGTATACCTCTTTTTATCTGTTTATTTATATATAGCACCGGTATCTTTTCAGATCTTAATGTAGACTGAGCCAGTACAATCCCTTTGCTAAAAGACAGCAATAAGTTTTGTTTAATCTTGTTGTTTTGTTTTTATTTTAATAAAAGAATTAGTAAAATTTACTCTTTTAAACATTTTTAAGTAATACAGCTTAGTATTCATCTTGAGAAACTGAAAGTGAACCCCTTAAACACTAACTCATTCTTTTCTCTCTCTCTTCTTCTGTCTAGCTGTCTCTCTGTCTTAGTTACTTTTTTTGTTGGTGAAACGAAACGCCTAACACCCAGAGTTAAAGAGGAAAGGTTTATTATAGCTCACAGTTTGTAGAAGTTTCAGTTCATATTTAGCTGGCTCCAGGGCAGGGTAACACAGCAGAGGAAAAAGAGTTCGTGACCTACAGAAGACAGGAAGAAGTCAAGTAGAGAAGGAGCAAGCAGCAACAGCAGCCCTTTTTCTGTCCTGTATATTTTCTCCAGGCTGTATACCCTTGGAACAGGTAGCACTCACACTCAGAGTAGGACCTCCCATTATCCACACCTAGATTATGGGAAACCAATCAATAAACTAATTTAGCAACTACATACCTTTGATCCCAAAATCTCACATTTAATTTCAACATCACACAGGCTAGATCCAGCCACCTCTGAAAAGCCCTACCTATGACCACATGACACCTTGAGGGGACTTGTAGACTCTCTACCCCCTGGCCACCATCATTTACTTTCCTGTATCTTATGTGTGTGGAATTGCACAGTATTTGTGAGCCAGAGGTTTTCAAAACTTTTTCCATACATCTTATCTCTTACCTCACTTTTAATTCTTTCTACATGTAGCAGCTTGCTCTGGTTTTTTAAAAAATGTCACTTGAGTAAATTCCATTTGTTGGCTTTATATTACATTTGGTGATTATTCAGAATCTCTAATGTACCCTGTAAGTCCGGGTGATTTGTGGTTTTGCCTGTTTTGCTATATGCCTCTTTTACCTCACTCTTCCCTGTTCATTATGTTCCTCTTATCTTGATTTTAAGTCCCTCTTAACCACATCCCTTTTCATCTTAGGAAACTTGTTTTTTATGACCTACTGATTTTTGATTGCTGTAACACAATCTAGAAACAGCACATATGCAATAAAATGGCTGAATAAATGAAAATTTGCCATATATTTTGCTGATAAAAGCAGGGCTACCCAGCAAATTTTCTCATATTGCTTTCTTTTCATAGTAATTTTCTTTTTTTAATAACTTATTTGTTAAAGTGTACTTTGTGTCTTTGCTATTTCTTTTCATTTAAAGTCTTTAAAAAATTTTTTTACACCATTTATTTCACTGACAGTATCGAAAGCTACAGTGGCCAGGGAATGATCTCAGTCACAGTGGTAGACATCTAATTCAGTGACATCTGATTGCTTTCTTTCCACCTTGTGAAAACAGAGGTCTCTGGTTAACCCTAAAGACATTGTGACTTCGTGAAACCTCACTTCTAAAAATCAGCTCAGTGTTTGTTGGGGGTGAGGAAATCAAAGAGTCTTTGACTCTAAACTATGGAAGGAGAAATATTTCAGCAGCATCCATCTATCTGTGTGCCATAAGACTTGATCTTTATCAAAATATGATTAATTGAATTTAGATCTCTAAGCATGTAATTCCTTCTTTAGCACAGGTTTTCATTTATTTTTACAGTAGATTTCTTTCCTCCTTCACCTGGGCATTGTACACATGGTTACTGATGAGAACAAAATTGTGATCAGTTTTTTCATGAAGCTTTTTGCCAGTAGAAAATAAACCCCTTTTTTTCTTCTGTAAACAGAGAAACAGTAAGAAAGCTGGAAGAATCAATAGCATTTAGAGCTTTCTTGATCTTCATTTCTTGAGGTTTTTGATTTGAACTACACCCCCATCCTTTTTATTTTTATTTATATTTTTATCATTATGTTTTACTACCTCATCATGGGGAGTTGGCACATATATAATATATCTTAATTTGTTTTAGTTTCCCCTCCTCTACCTTCTCCTTCCTTCATCTTTCTTTTTTTTCTTTCTATCCACTTTCCCCCATCTTCCTCTTTTCCTAGTTCTATCCATCCCATAAACAAAATTAAAAAATTAAATTGTTATTAAGATGCATTTGGCTGCAAATAATGGAAAATTCTGTCTCAAAGTGATTTAAATTTTAAGAAAATCTCATTATCTCATAAAGCCTTTGGGTCATCATTTCAGGGAGTTTCCAGTTTTAGGGTTCAAGGGACAGTACCTCATTTGTGTCATTAAATTCTTTCCCTATTATTGTCAGCGTCAACTTTTGAATGCAGGTTCTTCTCAAGGATGCAGAGTAGCTATCACAGCCATGAGACCTGTGCTTCGTGAGTTGTTTTGTTTAGTTTTGTTTTGTTTTGTTTTGTTTGAGACAGGGTTTTGCTTTGTAGTTCAGGCTGGTCTTGAGCTCACTATGTAGCCCAGCCGAGTTTTACACTCACAGCAGTCCTCCTGTCTCTGCCTCCCAAGTGCTGGGATTACAGGCATCAGTTACCACACCCAGCATGAGTCTGTCTTTGGTGATTCTCTTTCATTACCAGGAAGCCCACCCAGCATTCTATATCTCATTAACTCAAATTAGTTGAGAGCTATTCTGGAATCAGTCACAGGCAAGGGAAGTTAGATTACCTTTGCGTCAGTCTGGTCCACAGAAGACTGGGGGAAATGAGTCATCTTCTTTGAGGCACATAGTAACATTAGGTAGAATTAGGTAAACCTGCACAAAATCAGCATTCTATAATGATCAGGAGGAATCACTATTGGGAGGAATAACAAATAATGTCAACTATACAGAATGCCAAATCCTGGGCCAACTAATATTTGCCACTCTCTCCTGAAGGCATCCCTCCTTTAAGTTGTTTCTCCTTTTGTGTTCTTACACTTCCACTCTTGTCTTATGATTTTCTTATCTTTATAGAATGTGGTCATATTACCTTATTGTTATTCAGCACTGTGTTCATTTAGTAAATTTTTTGAGAAATTTCTCTCATTTTGATAGCATCAGATAGCATTCTTACATTTTTTGATTTGAGTGCTGGTCTCTAGCCTTCATTTTTCTACTTCCCTGCTAAACATCTTGACATAAATGCTGTCCTCTCTGACTCATTTTCTTCCAAAACTAATTCCAAGGCTATTTTTGACCTATCATTTTTTCAGGTAATTCTCTGATCATATTAGGAGACATGAATATTATTAGTTATTTGGAAACATGAATTATTATTGTTAGGAGACATGAATTTTTGCTTTTCTGTTATTCTTATTTTCTCTGCCCAGATTGTGACTATTTCATAGGCAAGGGCCCTATTGAGTTATATTTCCTTTAGCAGTTATAGTAGTTAGCATATAAAGAGCTTAGGAAAGAATTTTTTTAAAGGTCTGTTATACATGAGAGTCTCTAGGAAGGTGATGAAAGAGAAATTGAAAAGATTTGGATACAAATGAAAGATTCATACAATTTGTTGGCTTAGTATTAATTTTTTAAAAATTGAGTAAACTTAAAAAATGACAGTGTTCATGTTAAATCACATGTGAAATTAGAGGTGTCATTAACATAAATAAAAACCAGGAAAACATATTTAGGTTTTAGGTTTAGAGAGAGATAGATAGATAAATAGATAGATAGATAGATAGATTGATTGATTGATTTAGATAGAGAGCAAATTGATAATGTCTAGCAGTTGATTAGGATACAGGGGAAAAATTATTCTTTAAGCATCCTTGGAAATCATATGTGTATCAAACTATGCTGGAAAGAATTGTGTAGATTGCCACATTTAGTCTTATTCGTATGTCTTAATAGTATTGCTTTTCAGATGAGTAACTGTTGGTTGTTGTCTATGTGAGGTTTTCCCGGCCGGAGAGGGTGAGGCGCAGAGTCAAGCACAGACCCTGGGGAATGTTTCTGGAACTTCCAATTTATTCAGGCTTAGGCGTCACATATATAGCAAAAGGTCACAGGGCGGGGTGAAGGCTAGGAGGAAAGGAGGGTCTATAGGGTTGACCTAGGGTTCTGCCCAATAAGAGAACTTTGAGTGGGTGGTCTTTATGGCATTAGCTATGGAGGAAGGTGAGGCCATGGGTGAGAGACAAGAGGGGTGGGGCTACCAAGATGGCCGCTGACAAGGTTCAACGTGTGGGAGCGAGTGTGCTCAAGCCCCTAAGGGTCTCCGAATCTGCAGGGAGACGGAGTCTCAACCTTTAGGCTCAGGAGACAGGCACACGGTTTACTTGTCCTAGCCAGACTTGAAGCTCTCCCTTAAGTAACTCCAGAAATAAGATGGTATGGATAGAGCAGCAATAGATTAGAGAAAGGATTTGATAACTGGAATAAAGAAGAAAAATAAAATGACCTCCAAGCTGGGTAAATAGTGAACCTCAAGAATTTGGCAGGTTGTGATGATCTAAAGATTTGGAAAAAGGGAGAGAGTGGACATAGGCCAGAAGTTTGAGATTTTCAAGTGTGGAAGCAAATCGCTGTGAATGGGCTCTCTTGCTGCTTTCACATTAACTGCTTTGGTAGTTCTTTCATGGCAGAGGAAAAAATGTAAAATCTTTGATGGGTGTTAATTTTCTGTTATGTCATGATGTGTCCACCTTTTTAATCTTTTAGTCATCCGATGTCCTAAAATTTAATTTTTTTTCTTGTCTCAAATTTTACTTTGAAAATAAATCTTATAAGTTTATATAAATTGTCATATTTACAACTTTGAGAATTGTGTTTTGAGGAATGAAGTTGAGTACTATAAGCCAGAGAACTTTCCCAGATTTCTACTAATATCATCAGTCTCTACACTTTTCTCTTAAATTTTAAACAATAATATTTTGTTATAATTATTAATACATACTGTGCATATTAATGGGTTTGCTATGATATGTTAGTGCATGCATGCTTGTGTTTTGGTTATATCCCTTCGCAAGCCCTTACAATCTTCTTTTACTCTGCCATCTTTTTCTCTTCCTTTCATCCCTTTACTCTTCTTTAGTATTTCCTCTGCTACTTTCAGGCCATCTTTTTGTTATCATTATGCTAACTTCCACATAGAGTAAACATGGGATATTTATCTTTCTGTGTCAGATTTGTTTTGCTTAACCTTGTGATCTCTAATTCCATTTATTTTCCTGCGAATTATATTATTTTGTTCTTTGTGGCTAAGGATTAGTACTGGATGGTATGGTAGTTCTATTTTTAGGAACTTCCATACTGTTTTCCATAGCTGCTATACTAATTTGTATTCCTGCCAACTTTTTCCCTTATATCTCACCATCATATTTTTGTTTTGATAATAACCATTCTGACTGGAATGAGAAGAAATCTCAATATATTTTTGGTTTGTTTTTAGTTCAACTGAAAGAAACTAGTTTGCTTACTATGTCTGACTATATATTCTGGAGAACCAGCTTACTAAGATATAATAGCTTGTTTGTAGTTCTTTATAGCTATGTTTCATATCTAGATCACTGTTTATACTCAAAATATAACTGCAGTTGACATTCATGCATGCGTTCTTATTCTTAGAATCAAGTGTATATTTGTGTTTTCATCTTGGGATATTTTATAATAATGAGAATGAAGGCAAAAGGTATTTATAAGAGTTACCAAATTAGTCTTGTAAGTGTATTCACATGTATTATGGGAGAATTGGGCATTGCAAAACTCCATGCTTATATATTTTCCATAGTCAAAAAAATACACTAATTTTTCATTATGATCGGGTAACTGTCTTCTCACAATTGATCTTCTCTCCACATATTGATGCAAGAAAGTTTTACAGGCTTTTAACTATAAAAATTTTAATAGTAGACTGTTACATAGTACATATTACTTCATGTTTCAAATAATTGTCCTTTAGAAGTATTTATCCCTTAAAGTTATAAAGGAGCAATTTAAGAACGTACATGTAGAAGATGTTAAGGATATGTTTTATCCATTATGGAGAATCTAAAGTTGCTTTTGTGTTTTTATCTTGTTAGGCAGTTGGAAATTAATATTTTCTGTTGTCTTTAAAAATGCTGTGATTCATGTAGCTCAAGTACTCATATCTCTCCCCCTTTTTTTTTAGTTTGTGTTTTATTCTTGGCTTCAAACTTCTTAAAGTATTATAATATATTAGATCATAGTTTTTTACACAGTTCAAACTTATTTACTTCTTTACTGTTTTTTAGTTTTGTTAAAATAATAGATTGTAGATCTGTGAATATTTCAAGTAAAACTTGAAATCTTAGGCAGTGTTGTTGTAAAGCTTCTTGCTCCCGCCCTTTTTAACTTGTGGTTCTTAGAATATATTAGAACAGTTTTAAATGAAAGGCTTCTAATAGCTTATACCTATATATTTCTAGATTGGTTGTTAGATTAGCATTGACAGGATCAATGTGGGAATTGTTTCTGTGTATGTATTAATAAGCAAAAGTTTTTTTTTTTTAATTAGTTCATGTAGTTAGCTAAAAGAAGGTTGTTCCTTAATACATGGAATATATACCCAATAAAATGTATTCTTATATCCATTTATACCTGTGGTGAAGGTGCCTAATACTATTTTAAGGAGGAGCAAGTTGCAAAAGTGTTGATAGTTTCGTATACTTGAGAGTAGTGGTGGGCTTGAGTATTCCCTTAAAAGCTAGTTTAGCATTGTGCTTGAGATTATTTTCTATAATTAAATTGCCTGGGCTTAAAGTTTAGCCTTATTTCTTCCTAGCCTTGTTATTTTGGATTCTTTAAGCTGTCTGCACATACATAAAATTGGAGTAATTATATAGTACATTGTTTTGAAATCATTATTTAAAAACATTTCATACAAAGAATAATCTGAAAGGATTCTGGGAAGGTGGTAGAGTAGGAAGCAATAAGAGGCTGTGTTTGTATGTAGACAACAGTAGTACTGGCAGAATCTGTGCTGTGTAGCATTTTGGAACCCTAGAATCTATTGAACTTTGATTTTAAGAGTTATCACATTGTTAGATTCAGATGTCTTTAATAAAACAAAACAAAACAAAAATCAGAAACAACAGAAAAGCACAAAGCATACAAAGAAACCAAAAAGTATGGCTTATTCAGTGGAAGAAAAGTTAGAAATATTCCCTGACAAAGACTTGGTGGGCAGACGTACAATGCTTCTCTACATAATAGAGTTTTGGTCCACAGACTTATATATAGGATATGTTATATGCCATAAAGCATACATTTGAGGTAGGCTGTACCATCTAAGTTTGTGTAAGAATACTCCATGATTTTTATGCAGCTATGAAATTGCCTATTGATACATTTTTTCAGTATATCGCCCTGATAAGACATAACTAGACAGGCTTCACAAATTATTAAGCATGTGGAAAGAACAAAAAGGATGTAGAAAAGAAAATGGTGTATGAACAAAGTGGAAATACTATTTAAGAGAAAAATATAAAAGAGAACTGAAAGGAAATTCTGGAGTTGAAAAGTATAGTAACTAGAATTAAAAACCTATTAGATGCATCCAAAGTCCGTGTTGAGCAGGCAGAAAAATGGGTGAATTTAAATATAAGATAATGAAAATTATTAAGTGTGGGGAACAGAAGTAAAAAGACTGAAGTAGGCCAAACGTGGAGTTGTCCACCTGTAATTCCATCATTTGGAAGGGTTAGGCAAGAAGACTGCAAGTTTCAGGTCACCCTGGGCTAAATAAAGAGTTGAAGGCCAGCTTGGACTACATAGTAAGATCCTGTCTCAAAATACTAATAGGAAAGGAGGGAGGAAGTGACATTTATTAAAATGAATAAAGCCTAAACGGACATCCGTGATACAAACATGGTTTGTGGGTGTTCTAGAAGGTAAGGAAGAGGAGAGAGGTATTTAAATAAAAGTTAGCTGAAACCTCCCAAATTTGATGAAGACCTAAATATAAACATGCAAGAAGCTCAGTAAAATGCAAGTGAGGTGAACTAAAAGATGCCTGTTAAAAGTGGTCCTGACGGACAGTCTGAGGTTCTTGGTATTTCTCAAGCAAAGAAATGAGCAGGACGTAAGTAGAAGACAGCACCTAAATTTAGTACCAGACATGTACTTCATATGGTGGAAGTGGACCAGTGAAAAGAGCTCATGCTCCTGAAGAAGGCAGGTTTCAGAATTTTTGTGGTTTGGAGGCCTTAGGGGCTTAGAGAACAATTCAAAGCATGCTTTTTAAAGCCATGGAGTATATCAGAGCTGGTATCATTAATGCAGACTGGGACAGATCAGTCAAAATGTATTGGAAAATATGGGCATAGACTTGTGAATCTAAGTTATCTGAATCTGAATGTTCAGTTTTGTTGTGGGCTCTATCTGAATATGAAAGGTATGTCTGCCACTGGCCTGCCGTGGAGATGGGAAGGTATTGCTGTAGAATCCCTGTCTAGCTGGTAGAAGGACAAACGTAGCAGCTGGTGTATTGGGGATCAGAGGAATTTGGATTTAGATAAGAGATGACCTGCTGAGATATAGGGAAATAGGGGTTTGGAGAGTTTACATTTTGACTTCTTAAGTGTAAGCTGAGTAATAATATCAGAGGGACCTCCCTCGCCCTAGCTTACCAAAAATAGTAAGTTGATGTAAGCAAGACAACAGAAAGGTAAAACAAATATATATAAAATATGATTCTGAAGCCTAAGTCATATTCCAAAAAAGATTTTTATCTCTTCCCAGCTATAGTTTGCAGTAACAAATAAATACTTTTTAAAATAAATTGGGGTCTAGAAGTGTGCTTAAATTCTAGTTAGGTAAGGCAGTTATAATTATATAAAAGAATGTAAAAATAAGATCATGATAGCTGCTCATCAGAAGCTGAACTTTTTTTTTTTTAATTATCTTTATTGGTACATTAAATATACACATCATGCTTGCACTCCATAATGGGGATTTGTACCAGTATAAGACACAATTTAATTCTCATTTTTTCCCATAGCCCCACCCACCCTACCACCCCCCCCATATATATAAAATTTGTTTCCTTACTTTTTTGTAGAAGCTGAACTTTTAAGTGGTTGAATCCTTCTGTTTCTTTTGAAGAGATACTTGAGGTCATTGACAGACTTGTAAAGTGGTCTTGTCTGACTGCTTGTTACCTCAATTGTGTCCAGTAGAGTAGGCTTGATCCTAGAGAACTGAATCCAGCTATCTTCCACTTGTCAACTTTATAACGGTTAGAAAGGGGTCTTTTCACTTCTGTTCTTAACTAGTCTGCAGAGGTTCTTTGTGTCTTAAGAAGTACTAGTACTTAATATCCAGGATAGACAATGAGTGGTCTAGCTGGACCAGGAACTGGCAGGCTGTTGTTCCTATATAGTTGGACAACTTGTATTTGCCCTAGATAAGGTGCTGTTAGGAGGCTTTTGGCCTCGGGGCCTATCACAATATTTGAAGATTAAAAAGGGCTTCCATAGAGCATTTCAGATGAACTCACATTCACCCTGGACTTGGGGACATTTTGAATTCTTATGAGAGCTTTTGGCAGTATTTGGAATTGAGACATAGAACTGCCCTAGAAAAGTTTTCCAGAGTTCACTTGCAGTCTGGCTGAACCTTTTGACTTTTCTGGAAGACTGAGGTCCTCAGACAGAATGGGAATAGTGTTTTATTCCTAAAGTCTTGGCTACCCCTTTGAGTTGAGAGGTCAATAAGGGCTCATTGTCACTCTGAAGGAACTGGGTAGTCCAAACCAGGGGATATCTTGAGGAATATCTAGCCGACCTTTATACTTTTTTCTGAGTGGATAGAGAAAACCTCAATCCACCTTGTGAAAGTGTTAGTCAGAATTAATATTTAAGTCTCCCACTTGGTGACATGTAAGTAAAGTCCAATTATACTCCTTTCCAAAGCGTGTTCCTCTCTTCTGTATGGATTCTAACAAGGAAAGTGTGGACTTGCCAAGGTTGTTGTAGGCACAGAATGGGTGAGTTTGGTAGACCTGTCAGGTGACTGTTTCTAGTCCTGGTCCTGTGAAATTTTGAATGACCATTTCCTAAGTATCATCTCTTTCTCTCTGGAAAGAGTCATGAAGGGTTTTTATAACCTTTCATGCATATCTTGCCAAGGGACTAGTTTGTTTCCCAGCTAGCACCATGGTCCCTATTTAACAGCTCCTTGCCTTAAAGCCATATTTGTCTTCCTGTGGGAGAGGTATAAGCTGATTCTAATAGTTCATTGGGAATTGGTAGTAAAGCTAGGGATCTGAGAGGATGTAAGCCTGCCCCATTGACCTCTTTTGCAGCATTATTTTTTCCTAAGGAAATTTTAGATGTGCTCTTCTATTGTCCCTTGCAGCTAGCAGATATACTGTCTCCAGGAATTGTAGAATGTTTTGCATGTGTTTTACAGGTGATTGTAACTTAACAAGCCCCTTTCTTTTTACATCATTTCAATGGCATGTAGCACCTAAAGGCCATATTTAGAACCTGTATAGTTGCATAGATTCTTGTTTTTCTCTGATATTAGTGCCCAAGTCAGGGCTATGAGCTCTGGTTTCTGAGATGTCAACAGGTACAGGGTTTGCCTCAATGACTTGTGGACTAACACTACTTCTATCAGTGAACCATTCATCCCTCCTTAGGATCTTTGAGGGGCCGATCAGTGATCTCCTCTCTACTTGCATAGCTATGAAAAATCACTTGTTTACCAGAGTGACTAACCTCTTAGACTGTAGGCATCAGTGAGGCAAGATTAAGAGTAGTCCAAAGTGTTTATAATAATCTAAGTGAAGTCCTCTAATTGTGTGGCCTGGTACGTGGTGAGCCATTCCCATGTTAACTACAGCTGATGTTTTGTCTCAAATATTACTGTGAGTGACCTGGTAGGGAGAAAGGACTTCAAGTTTTTTGTTCCAAGGTAAACTATGGCTTCTTCTATAATATAGCTAGAACCACTAATGCAGACAGGATAGCCATCCGGCATCTACTCTGTCTAACTTTTTTGGAAAGAGAGCTGTCAGGCAGGATCCTTCCCCACAGTTTAGTCTGGACACCCAAATAAGAAAAGCTTCCCTAATACAGTGCTGGGGCCTGAGTGAGGGCATGCTTTATTTCTTGAAAACCCTTGTTTTTTCATTCAGAGGGCTCAGACTCACGTCCTTTGACAGCTTCATATCAAGGCTTTGACATTCGCACAAAGTTGAGTATACACACTCCGCAGAAGTGGGCCATTGCCAGGAAAGAAGGAAGCCATGCTTGGCATTACAGAGCCAGAAATCTGTCTGGATTTGGTCTCTTGACAGTTGTTCCTTAGGTGTAAGAATGTATCTCAGGTATAACACTCTGAAGGGATAGTTCAGCCTGAGCCTTTTAAAATTTGAGACCTTATATCCCTTTTTTGTTAGAAAATTGAGTTTGAAGGATACAATAATACCTTGGTCATAAATGCTTCTGTTCATGAAAATTTTGCTTCTATTCACAAAGTCTGCATTTGGTGAAAAATACAGGAGCAGCCATCTCCCCACACAAACACAAACCTGACCATTGCTCTGACATGGCTTCCTCTATTTGAGATCATAGTCACAGACAGACCTGTGCACATTTGCTGTGAACCTTTTTTGTGTGTGCTTTTTAACACACACAGTACAAAGAAAGTGCAGAACAAGCATAGTGGTAAAAAGAAAGTATAGAAAATAAAACCACAGAGTAATAATGAAGGTGATAAGAACATGCAGAGCAATAATCATGATAATAAAGTGAAGAGTGAGAATGGTAAGATGGTTTTGAAGAAAATAACCATTGAATTGAAGGAAATTGTAGAAAAGGAACATGGTATTCATGTGACTGATCTGGCCTCAGAGTACAAGATGGGGTGGTCAACAATCTTGACTGTTTTGAAGAATAAAGATGCCATCAAAGGAGCAGATGTAGCAAAAGAAGTACAGTAACAGTCTTAACCAAACAAAGAACATAAGTGCTGAAAGAGGTAGAAAACTTGTTACTATGGATGAATGAGAAACAGCTGGCAGATGATAGTTTTAGTAACACTTGAGATATATGAAAAAGCCAGGAAATTGAACAGTGATTTACTGCAAGAAAACTCCTACAAGTGCAACAAGTAATGAATTTTCAGCCAGTAGAGGATAGCTTGATAAATTACATGACTTAGTTTCTTTCTTATGGCTGATCAAAATACCCAACACCCAGTTACAGGAGGAAAAGTTTTAGAGTTTTAGTCTGTAATTGGCTGGCACCAAGGGAGGGTGGCATGGAAGAGAGAAGGCAGCAAAGTACCAAAGTAGTACAGAAGCAGCAAGTGACAATCGACCAACCCTCTGTCTATCCTTTATATTCTATCCAGGCTAACCACCCATACGGCAGGTTGTATTCACACTCAGGGTGGAGCAGCCTTAATCCTACCCTTGCACCATAGCATTACATCTTCGATCCATATCACACCCTAAATCCAGCCACCTCCAAAAAACCCCACCTATGGCCACTTGAAGATTTGAGGGAACATCTAGATAACAAGCTATAACATCCCACAAGAAAGTGGTATACACAGTATGATCAGACATGGTGAGATTTCCAATTCTGACAAAATTACTGCAGAATCTTATAAGAAAGAATGTGGAATTCATAAAGGCAAAATGATATGTCACTCAACAAGTGTTCAAATGTGATGAAACAGGGCTCTTCTGGACACAAATGCCAAACGGAACATAAGTCACATAGGTGGAAAAAGCACTGCTGAGGCACAAATCCACAAAGAATAGACTGATCCTTTTACTGTGTGCAAACACAAGTGCCAATCTGAATATTAAGCTATGACTGGTGTGCCATTTTCAGAACATTCAAAGAATAAAATGTGAATAAGGCCAGACTACCTGTCCTGTGGAAAGCCAAAGCAAAAGCTTGAGTCACAAGGTATTTGTTTATGGAATGGCTACATGAGGTGTTTGAACTCACTGTTAAGAAATATCATTCTGGTAGCCAGTTGCCTAAAAACAGCCTTCTTCTGATGAACAGTGCCCCAGCATACTCTAGTGTTAGTGGAAGATATGGATGCTAAATATGATTTCATAAGGTCAAGTTCCTAACCCCCTAGCATGACACCTCTTTTGCATCCCATGAATCAGCAAGTGATCTGCAACTTCAAGACACTGTATAAAGGTCTCTTTACCAACTATTTTAATATAATCAAAGAAATTACCTTGATTCTGAAAGAGTCTTGGGATAACATTTCAGTGTCTTCTACAGCATCAACCTTACTGACAAAGCCCAGGAGGTTGTCATGTACCAGACTTAAACAGAGCCTGAAGAAACCGACTAGAATGTGTTGCTGAACATGTCTTTGAAGGATCTAGTGCACAGGTAGGGGAGGAAATTGGATCGCTGGGACAGAGTAGAAGTCTAGGTGTCAGTGTAGAGGAACTTATTGACATTTATGAAAGCTGATGACAGAAGAATTTACCAAACTCTACAGTAAACAGCAGAAAGTGCTTGTTGCAGAGCTTTCCACCGAGGAAGGGGAAGATAGGGAGGAGATTAGCAGTTATGTGATAAAATCCATTATGGAAAATGGAATGAGTGCCAGGATTTCTTTGAGAAGCACCAGTCCAATATAAGTGTAATGAAGAGTGTTAAATCTGATGAACAAGAACATAGTCTTTCATTTCTGGAGGGTTATGTAGTGCAAAGAAAAACAAATGACACAAATGTCAAAATTGATCCTACTGCTAAGAGACAAAGAAAGGAAACCCCTGAAGATCTCCCAGATGTCTTTATAAAAGTAAACTCTCCCTCCAAATAATAATGTCCTTCCTTCTCATCTGCTTGTCCTCCATGCCAGAAGTCACCACAGGAAAAGTTGTTGTTTCTTTTTTTCACACTGTACTGAACTTTGTTTTATATTTTTGTGGTTAAAACATATATATAGTTCTGAACAGATTAACCTTATTTACATTGAACTTTAGAGGGAATTTGATTTGGTTCATGACCAATTAGATCATTACAACCAGAATCATGGAACGAATTCAGTTGGTGAATGGAGTTACTCCTATATTATGGATGGATAGCTCCCAGGTTGGGCTGTGGATTAGAATATAATCTATGTACTGTAGATGGGTCTGCAGTATAAGTTCTAGGTTCCTTATGCCCTTTTCCAGTGCCTGAACAAAAAGGTGGGTGTTACCTCAAAAACCCTATGAGAGAACTGTGTAGTTTTTTTTCTTTTGAAATTAAATTTTCCAATCCAAAGATAAATAAGAATTAGAAGTCTAGCTATAGAGAAATAGGAAAAAGTCTTTTGTGTCTGCCATACTTTGGAAAAGGATTCTGCCACTAGAGGGTGGATTGGGACTATAACCTTGTTAGCAAGGTAGAGATCTTTTACCTTTTGATATTTTCCCAAAGGATTTATTCTGGGGAGGATAAGAGTTGCAAGGGAAACGAAAGAGTTGCAAAGGCCATGTTTGAAAAACCTGTCTATGAGAGGCTGGAGATATTCACAGGCTTTTTCTTTAGTAGTATACTGTTTTCCGTTAAGCAGAAACAGGATCTTTTAGTTTATAACTACCAGTATTTGTTGAATTTGCTTTCCCTGTTATTAAAGTATACCATGCAGTAGGATCTGTTTACTGACTAATTAGGTGAAGAAACTCAGATGTAGTCTGAAGGATTAAAATCTGCTTTGTCTTTGCCAGAATTGGACAACAGCTCTCAATTTTTAATAGGAAATCTCTTCTGACAATACAGTAGAACACAATGGGATAGTTAAAAATTCATACTTGAGTATTTGACCTCAAATTGACATGTGAAACAGGAGTAAGCCTCTGAGTAGGGCTCCCTTCAGTCCCAGTTATGGCTATAGACCATATCAGAATAAATAGACCTCAGAGTTTACCTGAGGAGGTTAAAATTTAGTGAATAATCCCTGTATTGATTAGAAATTGAATTAACTATGATGTCCTTATCGGGTATTGCAGCTGGCCGCAGCCCCATTCCGTCTTTTTCATCATATTGGGCAGTGAGAATTTTGGCTGGGCTAACCCCTCTCTGAGTGAGGAAATCAGTCCTCCATTGTGATGAGTCAGTTCCATCACTTTCCAGAAACAGAGCAGAGTCTGGGCAGTGAAACAGTACATTATATGTCCAGTGCCTGGTTCCTTTGCATTTAAAACAGGAACTTTTCCTTGATTAACCTTCAGTTTTCCTTTGGACAATGTAGGGATGATTAAAGTACTGCTAGTTAAACTGACCATAATTTTGGTCAATCTTTGCTCTCACTTCTTTTTTAAAACCCTTCTCCAGATCCTGATTGTTGAACACAGAAAAGGCTGTGTGCAACAATTGGATTGAAGAGCTCTGTGGATCCATCTGAAGACTTTGTAATTTGTGCAGAGTATGTGGGGCTCATTGTCTAGTGAAATTCCGTTCCATTAGGACATATGCCTTCTTGGAAGATAGGTCTAATTTAATATATTTATAGAAACCCGCTTCCAACTCACATGAGACATGGCTGGGTTTTTTCTCCTGTGTAATCTTTTATCATCTTTCATAGTTAAAGAGGTTTTCTAGTGCATCTTTTCATTTCCATGATAAGAGTGATCATCCCTAGGATGAAATTAGATATAATTAACAACAAAAATATGAAAATTCATAATAGTTTGAAAACACATTAATTAAACATTCATTAGATATATCAAATGAGAAACTAGAAAACAGTGAAGATGAATACAAATGATAACAATATACTAATGTTTGCAGAATACAGCAGAAATAGTAAAATGGGGCAGCATAAATAGCTATAAATACTTACCTTAGAAAATGATCTACCTTGTCTCAAATCAAAAACTTAAGTTTATAACATAAGGAACAAAAAGAGAAGAACAAACTAAACCCAAAGCTGGCAGAAGGAGGATACAAATGATTGAAGATAAATGAAATTGAGAATAAAGAAAAGCAGTGAAACAAAAAGTTAGTTTTTTTGAAAAGAAGTATGGAATTTATGGAACTTTTCTCTTTTTTTTTTTTTTTTTTTTTTTGAGACAGGGTCTCGCTTTGTGGTTCAGGCTGGCCCTGAGCTCAGCCTCAAACTCACATCACAATCCTCCTGCCTCTGCCTCCCGAGTGCTGGGATTACAGGCGTGAGCCACCACGCCCGGCACTGTGGTATGTGGTATTGGTTGCTGCTGGGGTGAGTCTCCACACCCAGTATTGTTATGTGGTTACCGGGAAATCGAACCCGGGCCCTTGCGCTTGCAAGACAGGCGCCGGAACCACTGAGCTAACTCCCCGGCCCTGGAACTTTTCTCTTTAGGGGCTGAAAGAAAAATTATATTGGTAAAATTAGAAATAAAAATTAGCTATTACTTTTGATTCTATAGAAATAAAAGGGAATATAAGAATGTAATATACAAATTGTATGCAAAGAAATCAAATAACCTAGATGAAATAAACAAGTTTCTAAAAGCATAAAATCCATAAAAACTGAGAAAAACAAATAATTTCATTAGACCTATAACTAATTGGAAGATTGAAACAGTAATGAGAAATCTTGATTAATAAAGTTTTCAATTTGATTTATTTGATGAAGTCTACCAAATATTTTAATAGTAAAAATATTTCTAAAGTTTTGATACAACACTGAAATAGAAATACTTTCTAAATCATTTTATAAGGCCAGCATAACCTTGATACTAAAGCCAGAAAAGTATGACAAGAAAACTGTATAACTAAATACTTCCTAATAATTTTGAGAAAATGCTCCATAAAATAGCAACAAGCCAATTTTAGCAGTATATTAATAAGATAATATCCTATGACTACGTGGCCTTACTGATTTAAAACATGTCTTACCATTTAGAGTTGGTTCTTTCCCATCATTGGGACAAAGTAACCCATATATGCAACTAACAAAGACTTTTTTGAAAAATCTATTTTGTGGTACTGGCGATCAAACTTATGACCCTGCATTTGTGAGGCAGATGCCAGAATCACTAACCTAAATCCCTAGCCAAGGAGATGTTTATTTTGGCTCAAAGTTTCAATGGTTTAGTCCATGGTTCGCTGCTTTAAGGAAGAAAGAATGTGTTAGATATGTATTGGTGGAAGAAAGCTGTTCACCCTATGATGGCCAAGAAGCAAAGAGATGAGAAGGATTGTACTCTTCTAAATCATATCTCTGGCCAGGTATCACTACATGAGAGCATATTTCAGCTCTTGAGCCGCTAATGAGTGTAGTGCCCCTATGATCCAGTCACATTCCAAATGTGTGAGATTTGAGGACACATTTAGATCTCAGCATACTGTTGCAGAATTTAAGAAATCAGAGAGACCCACAGTGAAACAGGAAGATTTATATAAGTGCACACCAGTTCAGCAGACTCCTATCCAAAGGCTGAGCCCAGAATGAAGGAATAGCTCTAGTTTTATATACGTTGTAGAAAGGGGTTTGTCTTCCTAGTGGTGCAGAACTAGTGGACAAAAACAGAACAATGAGAGTCAGTCAATCTGTGACAGCTTTGCAGTTTAGTAGATTTTGGTGGCCGTAGTCAGGTAAAAATAGAATCTTATGAGAACAGGAGGTTGTGAAGACTTACCTACATGGACAGAGCTACTAATTTTATTTGTAATAGAACAAAGAACAACAGCAACAGAGGGAGGATTCTAGGAAGAATTGCTTTAGGTTGGGGAAACATTTTTATTGTTGTTGTTCTTTTTAAAGTCCTACTTCGATAGCAATATGTAAATAAATTAATGCAATATATTACATTAACAGAATGAAGAAAAGTCCTATTATTTATCTCCAAGCAAAAAAAATAAAAAATGCTTCATAATAATTTTAAGAAAATAACCCAGACATTCAGCCATTTGACATTAAATAGGAGTGTCCTCCCCCAAATATGCTGGAAGAAAGCCTCTTTAAAAAATGATGTTGAAGAAACTGGCAGTTCATAAGCAGAAGATTAAATCTAGACCCCTATCTCTCACCATATACTAAAATAAAATCAGAATGAATCAAATAATTAAATGTTAAGTAAAGATAAAATAGGTAAAACTCTTGAATTAACTTTTGAACAGAACCCTGGTTATACGGAGTGTAGTACTAAGAATCAACAAGAGTGATGTATCAAATTAAAAGACATCATAGGAAAGAAGCAACCAGCACAGTGAAAGGACAACCAGCAGATTGGGAGAAAACTTTTTGCCAGCTAGGGTATATAAAGAACTCAAAATCAGGACCCCCTCCATGCCTAATCAAATGGGGTGGTGAGATAGACACATCACAGAAAAATTAGTGACTAGTAAATACATGAAGGAGTGGTCCAGTATTGCTGGCCACTAGAGAAATGCAAATTAAAACATCCCTGAGATTCTACCTTACCTCAGAAAGAATGACCATCATCAAATCAAATAGTAACAAATGCTTATGAGGCTGTGGGGTGGAAAAGGAATCCATTTTTATTGCTGGTGGTAATGTAAATAGAATAACCACTATAGAAATGAGTATGGAGATTCCTCAAAAAAGTGAAGCTAGAAATTTCATTTGACCCAGGTATTCTCCTTCTAGTTGTCTTCCCACAAGAGATAAAGGACATAGTATTACAGGGAGACCTGCATACCCATGTTTATAGCACCACAATTCATAATAGGTAAATCCTATAAGCAGTGTGTATCCCCAATATCAGATAAATAAACAAAATGATATTTATACACAGTGGAGTAGTACTGTGCCATAAAGAAAGACAAATTTGAATTATTTGTGTGAAAGTGAATGCACCTTGAGATTATGTTAAGTGAAATAAATCAGACACACAAGCTTAGATATTGTACAGTTTCTCTTATATTAGAGCCCTAAATTATAAATAAAGAGCAAAATAAGAGGTAATGGAAAGTAGAGAGATGGATCTTTCTAAAATGCAAGGGAGAGATAGGAGAGAGGAGAGGAAAAATGTTGCAAAAAGGAACTCAGATGTGTTATCTACATGTACCAACTTCCACACAAAAAATGTAAACATTGGATACTTGTCGGTGTAAGTCCGATGTATGTCCGGGGTCGCAGAAGGAAACGAGGCACTCAGGGATGAGATCCAGCAGGGAGAACAGCCTCAGAGGACTGAACCCCCGAGCTGTCTTCCAACAGCTCTTTTATTATGGAGCAAATACAAAGTAGCAATACATAGGGGTAAAAACAGAAGAGGTGGGCTGGAGCATTTCCTGGGACAGGCCTTGAAGTTCTTCCTGACTCCTATCCCAGT